>CM035162.1:120918306-120996435 GCA_020205615.1 Panax quinquefolius
CCTGTTTTGTCAGACAGAATGATTTCAACTCACTCAAGTTCCTCGTTTAAATTTGAAGTCCGGGCTTCAACTGACTTATATGCTACTTCATCGTACATATGTAAACTCATTGATGAGCATAGCTTGTAAAACTTTGACAACTTCAATGGAGACGTAGAGAGAAGAGGGAATCAAGTAGCCATACAAAATGAGGGCCTCTTATAAACTGTAGAAAACCTGAGACCACGGGCTTTGTTGGATTGAATGACGGATCTTCATCTTTTTCATCTTCCAAACGAAGGTACCACGAGTTAATCCATATCAGATTCTGTATATTGCAGAGCCAATGGAGGTGACTAAAGAAATAAGAACCAATATAGAGAAAAGAAGATAGATTACATGGTCCATCTTTCGTTCTATCCGACTACGTTTAGATGGAGATCTTGTGGAATTTTTACCACTTTTGTATCTGCTCCGCTGAAGATGACAACTCCATAAACATAATCAGTATTTCTTAGTTTAGAGTCTCGTAGAAGCATTCTGATCTGGGGCTCAAAGGGTATGACTCCTTCTCAAACTCCAAATTCCCCACAAATGTGTATAGGTTTGGATTTGGGTCCTCGCAGCGTATTGTTGCACTGAATGTTCTGAGTTCTGCATCTTCATCGAGACTAAGAGTGGCCTCTAAGCATCTTTTCACTTTCAGATTGGTTTCCCCATCAAGGTTCATGGTCTCTACATAACAAACACCGTCCTCATAGCTAGACGATAAAAGAAGAAGATCACTCTGGAAAATATTCATTTTTACTAACTTTTACAACATCTCCTACAGACAATGCTCTCCAGGCTTTCTCCACAAATAAACCATTCCCAGTGTGAACCTTAACTTTTCTAGAGTTTACCTTCATATCCTGCAAATCATATAAAAGTAGAATTCAATAAAAAGAATTGTTGGAACTTAAGATTTACAAGTAAGTTATATATACCTGCAAAAATCTACTCCAATCTTCCACGGCCTCTTTGATCATGCTAACCCCAATGACAAATACCAGGGGAGCAATCATACTTACTGACGAAAACGGAGCCAACGAGGTAGCAGATAATATCGCTGCCAAAAGGAAATACAAATTTGCAACTCTACGAAACTGCTCAAAGAGTGCTTTTATAGAAAAGTAACAACATTATACTTGGTCGTGGATATGTAATTGTTGGGATATTTGTGTGGTTTGACATTGTGCAGCCTAGGTTTATTGCAAAACTAGCCTGAAAACTCCTGGCTGACCAAGAAGCTGCTGTTCATCAGTAGTTGGTCTCAGGCACGAAAAAGTATACAGTTTACTCCATTTCACCTTCCCTTTCCTCTTTGATGGCTCTGCCATATTACCCCAACTTGTGTTTTCTTTCATCAAATCAGATGATATTCCAAACTCAAACCAACTTCCATAATCATATATAAAAACACCAATTAATAATTTATAAACTTGTATACTTGTTCTTGCTCATCTGCCATTTCGGCTGATTTTAACGACCTGCAACAAGAAAACTAGTTTCTTTTGACTGCCGGCCGGCGCATGAACAAAGAAAAAACTCCTCATGCTTTGTCTTTAGTAACCACTCAGAAGTTAGTTCCATCTTTGTATGTATTCAAAATCCTCTCAGTCTCATGCATCAAGATGAGAAACTTCCAATGCCGCCTAGCTTGGACTTTCTTGGATCTTTGCAGCCGGCCTTGGCACAAACAATGATTCTTCTTTTACCTTAAAAATATTGTTCCACGTCTAATATAAACCTCACTACTAACTACACAAACAAGTTCCTTGAGACCTAAACCACTAGCACTACACATGGAAATTAGTGCTAACTAAATCCCATTTTCAAATCTAGCTGAACTGATACTATATAGAATCTAATATACATTTTCTTCTTCTTCTTTCTTCTTTCTTCTAAATTCCCTATATTTGACTAGAGAAAATAAATAGTACCAATACATCTTGTAATATGATTTTAGTAAATATCAAATATTGTATAGACTATTTAAACCTCATTGCTAATATTTTAAAAAAATATTATATTATTAGAAACGTTCAAATAATTCATATATACTAGCTAGCAGATAATAAACTATACTAACAAGTGTAGCTAGGGTAATTCAAGATTTAAAATTCAATAGACTTGGGTTTTCTCTGCCATTAGAATCGAGATCTGAAACATGCATTTGAACGCAAAGCAAGGAGTAAAATTATCAAGTCAACAAAACCCATTATGGCACTCAATAAAATACTCCAACCTCTACATAATTTTCATTCCGTAGAATCATCTGCTATTGATTTTATCACATTATTCTTTGTTGCATTTTCAATGCACTATACAAGGTCAGACTAATTAAAGAATTTTTAAATTTTTTAAAATAATAATAATAAGCAAAGAAATTTATAATATGGGTGCCTGCCATTGAAAACTTTGGAGTGTACAACTGAAATTAAAATTTTGACGAAGACAACAATAACAATGTCAAAATGGGGGAATAATCAGTGGCCGGGACGAGTCGACTCAAAAAATTAAAGGGAATTTTCTTTTGTTTTATATTGCGTTTTCCCGGGATTTCGATTATCTCATATTATCGCCCATTATTAATAATTTGGTAAGCTTTGTAAGCTACTTCCCTAAAAGGCCTCTTGTACCAAATTTGCAGTCCTTTAATTTCTAGTTTCTACCCTACAAAGTGATGTTTGGTTGTTGCATTGAGAGTGTTTGGAAATTTAGACTCATGGAAAATCTTTTTCGTTTATAAGTATTTTTTATATAAAAAAAAAAACTTATTTAACTCATAAACGTAATAAATATTCAATTATAATGCACTAAAAATGGTAAAGTTTGGATTCAAATGCACTAAACACTACTGATTTAAACCTGCAAATATTACAAACAATATTAATCGAAGAAACTCATAATTCAAGTTTTATTTTAGGTACTATTCTTTATGTCCTATCACTTTTTGTATATATGAGTTCTTAGTAGTAATTACTGCACAAGTGTATTGTTAGAAATTGTTTTAATTGATTTTAAAAGAATAAAACTTTTAGCTTATGCATAAAGTAAAAATGATATTAAGTAGATAAAAAAGTATGTTAGTATGTTTGTGTATGTTATATTATATGAGTAGATTAAAATTAAGTACTCCTTTGTTTTAATATAAGTCGATGCTATTGAAAACGATCAGATAACCTTAAATATAATATCAATTGTCTATATTGTCTTTGTGTGAATAAAAAGAGTTTGTTATTTATCGTAGAAAAGTAATGTAGAGAACCAAAGTTATATTTAATACTGTTTAATATTAAACCAAGAATTAACGCCACTCGAAATTTTCAAACCACTTACAAAAAACATTTCTTCAAAACAACTTATATTACGAATCCACGCGAGATTTTAATCTCAAATTATAAGGATAAATGAATGAGTAAATTAACCTCAAAGATCACCTTGAAAACGATAATAAATACTGTAAGAAGTTAAGACTCTATCGATTAAAACTAAAATATTAATAAATTTATATACAATAAAGTTATTCTTCAGGTTTAGTTCCTAAAGAGCACTTCACACTTGTGAAAGTGAGAAGACTTAACCAAGGCAGGCTTGGTTTGAAGGGCCTGAGCACATTCTTTGGTGACAAAATTTACTTGTGCAATTTGACTTATTTAAAATAAATTTATATATATGCCCTTGTCCATTCAATTTTCCTAACAAGATGACGATATTGTCCTCGTGAATTTATATTTTATACTGTATTGTCCTTGAATGAAATAAACATAAAATATAATTGCATACGCATGCATATACGTCAAATATTTGTTTAATGACAAGAGGATAATATAGGATTGGTGGTGGTGTGTGAAATAGGTTGATTCATTTTGAGTTTGACAAAAGGCAAACGTGGAGGAGGGTTTAATCAGGGATGCATTTTTATTAATGGACTCTACTTCATTTGATTAGAGTACTAATCCAAGGGAAAAGGATTAATAATCCACGAGTTTTAGGAGGTAAATGAGTTTCGAATATATAGTTATTCGGATTCACTCGAAATTAAATTTTTATCAAATTTGAGTCGAATTCAAATTGATTCAAAACTCGACTATATTTGATTCTGCTTAATTAATATTTATTACTTAATTCGATCAATCTCTAATCGAATTATATTCAAACCACTCGCAAATTTTAATTCAAACTCGGATTTGATTCTCCACATAGCAAAGTAGTTTTATAATATATATAATTACCGATTGAACTTATTATTTTACTTAGAAATTAGAAATATATATTTACAATTAAACTTTACAAATAAAAATATATAAAGCATTTATAAACATTGTCAGCCTCCATCTAATGTAAATTTTAAGTTTTTGGGATGAGCTTTACATTACTAACAATATACAATTAAAAAATAAAATAAAATTATAACTATTTATTCTAATTTTATTAAATTGTGCATATATATATAAGAGAATATATCGAAGTTTTTTATTCAATACGATCAATTTAGTAATGATTTAATTACGCATCAAGAATTCAATAGCTTAATCCTAAACGAAATGAAAGATAACTTTTACTTAGATTCTACTCATATTTTTATTCAAATTATTTTCATGCTCAAATTTAAATCATATTATTAACAAATCAAAGCCTCGCTTACATTTTTTCGAGATTTATAGCCTTAATCATTTGGTTTTTCATTTCAAATGATAGTTATAATGTATGATATATATATATATATATATATATATATATATATATATATATATATATAGCGATCAAGAAGATTCTAATAAGATTCCTCCAATAAGATTTTTTATTAAAACTATGCCATTTGTGTAGGGACGCCACATTTTGTAAATACGCGCCAGCATCAGATTTACAAAATGCCACCGCTCCCCTCCAAAAACGCATTTAGCTTTAATAAAAGAACGTTATTTGGCTTATAAATGCTATTTTACGATAACGCTTCGATTCCTGACTCAGATATATATATATATATATATATATATATATATATATATATATATATATATATATATATCAATCACAGATACTTTTATTTTATTTTCATGTTACCTTACACTTCTTTTGCTGGTTATTATACAATCATATCTATACTTTAATGACGCTTATACGTCTGTCTGGTCACTAAAAGATGTATTTACCACTAATGTATTTAATCAAACCATCGCCTAAAGTAAAGACGTGAAAAGATAAGTGATATACACTGATCCTTACTCTATATATATATATATGTAATAATGATCTTAAGTGTTTCATTTTATCGAGCTCATTTACCACGCTTTTTTATAAATAATAATTTTTTTGATAATATATTAAATATTAAAACAGATACCGCATAACACTATTTTGTTATACGTACTTCCAAATCACACCCAAAATACTTTTTTAAAAAAACTTTAATTCCAAAAATTATTATACATTTTTTATTACGTTTTTTTATATAAAAAAAAAGAATTTGTAGGCATGTGAAATTTCAATAAGCATGAAATTCTAAAGTAGCTTCAATAAGGGTGATTTTATAGATATATATATATATATATATATATATATATATATATATATATATATATATATATACATGATCAAGAAAGATTCTTCTAATAAGATTCTTTATTAGGTTACGCTGTTGAGACGACGTGGCATTTTTATAAATACAACGCCACCAGATTTACAAAAATGTCACCCATTCCTTCCAAAACGCATTTAGCTTTTAATAAAAGAACGTTATTTAAAGAAGAACGTTATTTATGAGTAACGCTTCGATCTCATCAGATATATATATATATATATATATATATATATATATATATATATATTATATATATAGAACCTATTGCCATAAGAAATCTAAGTCAACACCCCCTTTTCGACCGCCGATAAACTTATTTGCAATACCAGATTTAAACATAATATACCTGGTATACCCAAAATGTGCAATAACTTAGACTGCTTTTATTTTAATACGATGACCTCTAATATAACAACATGTTGCAAATTGTTTAACTAAAACGAATTTTTAATATTAATAATAACGACCTAAATTTATAGACGGTTGTATAAAAAAAAAAATCAAACCGTAAAGAAGTTTCTTCGGCTATTATAAAAAAAAAAAAAAAAAAAAAATCTAAACTCACACTAACAAATATTTGTTATAATAACAAATATTTTATTATAAAATATTTATAATAACAAATATATGTATCATATTTTATAAAAACAAATATTTTATAATAACAAATATTTTATAATAACAAATATTTTATAATAATAAATATTTTTATAATAACAAATATTTTTATATTTTATAAAATATAAAATAGGATATAAAAATATTTTATATTCTTTATTCATATTATAAAAATATTTGTTTTTATAAATATTTTATATTCTTTATTTGTTATTATAAAATATTTGTTTTTATAAAATATTTATTTTATAAAATAACAAATATTGTTATAAAAAATAAAGAAATAAAAGAACTCGCGGTACCACTATTCGATTTTTATATGTCGTAAGAGGCGTAAAGAGGCTTTTGGATTTTTAGATTTTTTTTTTTTTTTTTTTTTTTATGTTCGCACTCTATTAGATTATTTAATATTAAAAATTGCTTTTAGCTTAAACAACCGACAAATACGTCAATTATCGCGGTTCTCATATTAAAATAAAAGTTTAAGATGTTTTGTTACTACCGAAAGATATTTACGTTTCAATCTCAAACCTTCCAATAAGTTTTATCAACTATCCTAAAAATGTATAAGACAAACATTCCATAAAGAATCCGTCATGCATGAAGAATTCTATATATATATATATATATATATATATATATATATATAAACAAGTTGGAGGTCACTTTCTCATATTTCATGATAAGCATTAAGTCATTTCAAGGATCAAACAAAAGTTAGAATGTGATTTTCTAGTTCTACATTTAGTTACAAAAATATTGTATTCAGCAACGCAATTAGATTTATAGTAAGAAATTATGTCGTTGATATTGTTATTAAAAATAATATTCGTATCATATACTTGTATGTGTATTAAAGAATTTTGGGTAAAAAATGTTGGGAGAGAACATCATGTTACAAGACCCTAACATTATGTTTGGAACCTTGACCAAAAAGTATAAATTATTAGATCTTAAATCCATTCATGCATATATATTAGAGGTTATTTGTTTCATGATTGAATCATTGAATCGATCACCATTCAAATGCTTTTTATTTTGGAAAAAAAATTATCCTAATAACTCTAATCGATTCAAACTATTTGTATTTATTTGAATTTAATAATTTAAGTCATTTTTTCGATCGAATGAGCTTTAATGAGGGTCGAATGAATTTTTTTTTAATACAATATTAACTATTATATTAAGTAATACTACTTATTAAATAAATTTACAATAATTTTAATTTTTTTTAGAGGATTAAAATAATAAAATATGTTATTCAAATATCTTAGACACGCTAATTATCAAAAGAATTTTTCATTCAAAATATTCATTTTTTATCAAACACCCCTTACCCTACACTTTTCATTATTTTCTCTAATTTGAGAGAATTTTCACTTGTGAATTGTGATATCTTAATAGTAAAAAAGTGCAACGGAATAACCTTTTCCTGAAAAGTATGTACTTCCTTTGTCCCAAATTGAGATTAGATGCTAAAAAGAAGTTTTTTGTAGAAAATTTTGGTTTCATAGCAATCAATGCTCAACATAACAACTACATTACAAATTCATATATAAATTTTCAATGTATATAACATGAACATTGAACACCAAACTGAAGAAAACAAAACTGAATTTACAAATAAACCCTATACAGCAAGAACTTTGGGTAATCATTTTATAAAATCAATTACCTGCCACTTTACATATTTGTTTAGTTAGAAATTTTAGCTGCCCAAAATTCGATCAGACGTTGGAGGGAGATATGTGTCCCATAAATCTTCAATATCTGTACGGAGATGATTCCGCTGCTAAATGCAGTGCAAATATTTCCAGCCTGACCATAACGAAGAACTAAGCTATCGGAGTTCAGTTCTTGTGATTTGAAATTGATGAGCCTCCAAGAGCTCGAAAGCTTGACATGTCTACCCCAAAGTGCCAAGACAATTGCCAGATTTGGATTGCTCCTATAAATAAATCAATTACTTAAATGAAACTATGGAATGGTTAAACAGAACTGAGAAACTAAATCTTCTCCTACTTATTGTTTCTACTAGAAAATTAATTACTGGAAGTTATAGCTCATTAGGATACTTTTAACCAATTCAACATATTTAAAGATTTGGGATATGCAAATACAAAATCCACAAAGCTAAACCATACTTGAAAAAGGTTGCCTAGTGAAAAATCTAAATTTAGAAAGGAAAAAAACATAAGCTGCAGCTTCACAAAGACATTCTAAATATTGAACGACAACGCTTTGAGGAAAAATGGCTAAACAAATTAATAGTCGAGGAAGGCCAAAAAACCGTATCTTTTGCTATTATTCAAAACTCTACTCCACCATAAGATGGCTTCAACAAGATCCTTTTCCAATTTAGTCACAATAAACAAACAGAACTAGGTCCAGCTCTGGCATACAAGCATTTTGTGCATATGAAGTCTTAGACACCCAAGGTTTTGATGCTGATCTCTGAATTGCATCCAAAACATCTGAATTAACGAGTTTGATAAACTTTTAGAGCAGTCATCGCCACAGCGATAGCATAATTGCTCAAGTTAACTCAAGCAGTTCTTCAACTCTTCCCTGCATTTACACAAGATTTGATGATGATGCTTAATTCTTTTCTATTTTTGCCCTTTTTCTAGTAAAAGAAGAAAAGTACTAAAAGAAGTAAAAGGAAAATTTTCATACTGCAACTTAATCCTATGCTTAAATTTTATTTATGCACATCACATCTATGCATCTTCATTTTCTTCTATTTGATTCATAATTGCTCGAATTAGTATATGGTAGCCAACTAGCCATTATCAAAATAGACCAGTAATGCAAAAAGGAAACCAACCTTCATAATTACATTTGGTGAGACATATATGAACTTGTTCAGTGAAGGGTGGACAATAGGTATTATGTAAAGGTGCTATTTCATCAATAGAGAGGGCAGCATATTCTCCGACAGAATAAGCTGTCAAAATTGCTTCTTTAACATCTCTCTGCCTATATTTTTCCAAAACATCAATAAAGCCATACAGATAAGCTGCAGAAATTAACAAACAAGAAATGGCTTACCCAAGAAGTTCAAGGTTTGAGTGTGGAAATAATACTTTCAACTTATAGAATGATACTTTTTCATCAACTCCTTCCGTGTGAAAAATGGAAATAAATCGATTCTGGATATCTGAAGATCAACCAAGAAAATTAGTAATAATAACCAGAAGCCATATTCAACAAAATGAGACATTATTGCAGAACTTGACCAATAATAGCATATAAGAAAGGTGGAATACTATTATCATTATCATTATTATGATTACTACTGTTTCTACTAGTAAAGAATATCAGTAATTACTGTTTTCTTTTTCCTTACAATCAGAAGGAAAAAGATATTCATACCCTTTTCTTATTAAGAAACAGAAAAGGAAAAATACATATAGGCAACATATACAAAGCAAACATTCAGGGAAGAACTCGGAGTAAATCACAACGATCTCATATCACTCGCAATTCAAAAAAGAAAACAAATCTGAGCAAATTTTTTGACTATAAATGTGGCCACATCAATCAAATTCCCAACTGAAGTTCAATGATTTAGCAGAAATAGCTACTGTTGCATGCTAAAATAGAACCGAAACTAATATCTGAGTGTTAATAAAGCTCCAGATCAGGTATAAGTGAATTTTCAACTATGAATCAAGTGGATAATTTACTTGGATGCAGTAAAGTAAATGTGGTTACAACCTTTAGGAGCATTTATCATTCAGTTTGATGAATTGGAAGATCAAAGCTTCATGTAACATGCAGACTCGTAAGAAACAAATATCCAATTTAAACATTATCATATCAATCAAAATAAACAAACTTTGAGCTTGATAAAGTGGAATTTGCAAGAATCGCAAGCAGTCTAAGATCCAGACAGTCCATCCATGAGACAATGTGCACCATTTTGTTTTCCTCAACATGTGCTGAGGTGAGTCCAGAATATTCATCAGCGGAGGCCTTAGATCCCTTAGACTGCAAATTGTGAAAACAGAAATATATGAGAGAATTTTTGACAAGGCAATATTTAAAATTGAAAAATGATTTATATGTTCGACTAATTTTATTATGACACTAACGCTGAACTATAAGGGATAAAATTGAACAATAATGTGTGGATCTTTCTTTACTCCCCTCCTATCCCATGGATCCAATGTCAATATTTAATGTCCATATAATTTTATCTACATATATAGTAACACTCTTTAATATTTGCCACCAGGTTACCTCTACTGAGCATGGAGACAATACACTGTAGCACAAACATGTCCTTTCTTCTTTTTTAACATTGATATTACTAGAGTAAAAAGCAATAAGTATCGCTAAAGTTTTAAGTGTTGCTAAATGTAAATATTAATTTTACTGGCAATATCAACAGCCTTATATATATATATATATATATATTGGGTTTGTGGGGTCCAAACCCATGAATTTTACTTTGGGTATTTGTTTATTTTCGCAGGAGAACTGTACCATGGCAGTCCAAGTTACAAAAGTGTGTTACTTTGTCTACAACTGAGTCAAAATACATCGCCGCTACAGAAGCAGGTAAGAAGATGTTATAGTTTAAACGGTTTCTCCAAGTGTAGGTTTGACACAGGATGAGTATGTGGTTTATTGTGATAGTCAAAGTGTAATTGACTTGACTAATAACGCCACTTATCATAATCGTATCAAGCATATTGATGTTCGATATCACTGATTTCTAGAAGTGATGGAAAAGGAAGTGATGAAAGTAAAGAAAGTTAATACCGAGGAGAACCCCTCAAACTTGGTCGACAAAAGTTGTGACTTCATGATAATCTTGGTGAAACAAACCGGTCAAATCCCAAATTGAACAAATCTCTAAGTTAAAACCCAAGTCCGAATCGAATCAAATTCATCCAAATAAAACTTTAAACCATCGCCCAATAGTAATTTCTTAGGTCATTTTAATTCACCATGACTTATCTAAAATGTGACTTGGAAAGGTACTATTGGTAGTAATTTAATTACTTAAGTACGAGCTTTCGAGAGTCGGCTCCGATATTATATGAAACAACTCGGGTTGAATCCCGAGTCCGGAACAAATCTCGAGCCGAATCGAATCAAATCCATCCAAATAAAGCCTTTAAACCACCGGGTCCAATAATAATTTTTTGATAATCTTCGCCAACCACGTGCTCACCCAAAAGATCACGACTTTGAAGGTACTATTGGTACTAACTTAATTATCAAATATGCATAAATTTTCATATATCTTTCGATGTGAGACTCGGGTGTTATATCGACTTTGCAAGGAGTTGGTCGAGAAGAACTAAGTGACGGGGTCACAGTGGAAGCCCCCCTCTCCTGTATTTGAAGGGGGAGATTGTTGAGTTTGTGGGGTCCAAACCCATGATATTATCCAATTAAAATTGGGAGATTTTTTTTTTAATTTGGTAATATGGTTTTAACATGTGGACAACTCTTTAATTGGGCTCCAAGTATTAACTGTGCATGCATGCGGGTGAATTTCAAAAGTTATTAGGAATCGGTTTTTAATTAGGCAGGAGCTTAATATTTGTAAAGGTATATTCAGGGATATTGTCATCTTTTTCGGATCAATTAATAGCTGGAAGACTTTAATTAGTTTGAAGGATTTTGGGTGGTGAGGTAATTTGAGTTTTCACCAAATTAAGGTATTGTATTCTCTCAATTTGGTGATATTTCAAGTTTTAGTTATAAAATTTGGAAAGACTATTTGTACTCTCAATTGATTATAGTGAAATTATTCGGAGCTAGGCCCATAGCTTTTTAACTCTTAGTTTTAGAGAGTTTTTGGTATCTTGTGTTTGATTAATTTTTTATATTATGTAGTTGTTATTTATTTGGTGGAATTGCATTACTTGTTTGGCGTGATTTGTATAGAGTAGTTTTCCCAACAATATTAACATGATAATTTCAGGTTTCCTATAGATTATCAGCCATCAATTTAGTCATTGAAAAAATTGAAAAAAAATAAAGAAATAATAATATTAGTAGCAGTAAATGAGATAACAATTAAAAGAAAATTAAACTTTTATAACACCAAGTGACACTATTAAAGCTCTGAAAAATGAATTCACCATTTCTACATAGAGAGGAGAGGGGGAGGAACTTACAGAGGAGGAATTGAAAGGAACCCATCTTCTAAACGGGTCGGATGCGTCTCGAAAATGGGTGGCCGGCAGGAACTGTAATAAACCTAGGACTATAATGAGAGCAAATGCGAGCAATTGGGATATGGGGCGTGGATTCGGAGCCGGATCTACTATCGGTCTGACGGAATCAGAAGGTAATATCGGGTCGGACGCGGATTGAAAGGGTTTGCGATGAGAAGCAGTCCTCCAGCTGAAGGATGAAGAAGACATTGTTGACTTGAGCTCAGCTCTTTTTCTCTCTCTGAAAGAATCTATGTATTTATTTATTTATGATCTAACCGGATGCCTCTTGACTTTTTGAATTCAATTTGTTAAACTAATTGTGCATATATACAATAAAAAAAATTATTAAATCTACAATAGAAAATATTATTTCACAATAAAAATATTATTATAGATCTTATAAAGAACGATTTACATCTACACTTTTGTTGGAAAATAACAAAAATATCATGATTTAATAATTTCCTATAATAGAACGTGTAGTGAATAATTTTATTTATAAAAAGAATAACCAGAATTCAAAGACTTGGATATTTATTGGATGTTTCATGACTAATGTAATGGGTAGTTGCAAAAATCCCATCACAATCAAATGAATAATATCTTGATTAAAAGACAATTTGCATCTTAAATTGTACACTCGTGTTTACTACTTCTTGATTGAAAAAGTCACAAGACACCACAAACTTCAATTAAACTAATACACTTTTGCTAATTAACTCCATTAAAAGAATTTATTTAAGATCAGAATGCGATCCCGAAAGGGTATTTAAATAATTTCCTTTTTATCTTCACTAACATTAACAATTTAACATTAAGCACTATTGACTAATCTCTTTTCTTCTCTCTCTCTCCTCCATAACCAATTTTTTCTCTTAAACAAACACCTATTTTCCCTGCCTTCTCTCTAGAGACTCCATAGATTTACTCTTTTTTATTAAGAGACAATCTTAATGATTTAGATTTATCTTTATACGTTTCTTTACCGATTAAGAGACAAATAAAATTTTATTATCTCACCAAATCATATGTAACTGTTAAAAAGTATAAAGACAAAAACCTAAATGAGTAAGTCATAAGTGATGTGAGGCATATTAAGAAAATGTCATGTTTTATGTTTCAATCTTGTATCAGAATGACATTTTAATTTCTGGCCAAGACAAATACCGGCCGATATTGAACGTATCGGCCAATATTTCAAACGACACTAAATGCAAAACATAGTATACCGGATTTTTTTTAAAAGGTAGAGAATGGTATTTAAAACTATGGAAAGAGCACGTACAACGATTCATCTTCTCATAAACAAATTAATGTAGTAAATTTTGAACATACTAAAGAGTGAGATCTTCCACTTATTATACACTCTTGTCAACTAATCCACTTAATAAATCACATTTTCATATCCTCAATTAAGAGCTCCAAATTTTTTTGTATGAAGATCCACCTTCCTCCATTGACATCCTACTTTTTATCTCTCATTCTTTTCACCTTTTCTCTCACCTCATTTCCACCATCCATTACGCCCTTATCCCCTTTCTATTTCTTCCGCCTCACCAATACTTTATTCAAATCATCATCCATATAATTGTGGTAATCCAACTTTATTTCCACACTCAATCCCAACTCCCTCACCATTTCAAAAGCATTAAGTTGTTGTTCAGAATAAATGGGCCATGTGGCTATTGGAACACCATGCCATAAACTCTCCAATATAGAGTTCCATCCACAATGGGACACAAAACCTCCCACTGCTTCATGTGCCAATATTTTCAATTGTGGAACCCATCCAATTACTTTACCCATATGGACCGTCCGTTCAAAAAATTTATCAGGTAAAAATATTTGTTCGATACGTGAATAATCAGTCGGAAACAACGATTTACCCTTTTCAGCTGGCTGTCGTAGGGACCACAAAACCGATATCCGCTAAGCTCGATTCCATTTGCTATCTCTCTCACTTGCTACATGTCAAACCCTCCCATGCTACTGAAGCATAAGAATACGACCGATGATCGAGGTTGATCATCGAGCCATCGTATGATGTCATGATCACGGTCGTCCGATAGATTCATCTGTGCATGATTGATTATGGGCCCCACTGGATATATTGGTGGAGATTTGTTGCACCATCACCGTTGAAGGAGTTGAGCGCATGAGATTCGAGCTCTACAAACGTATTTACAATAATGCCATTGACTTTCCTACATGCCCGGGCGTACTTGAGAAATCTGTGCACCACTGATACTTGTCAATCAGCAGAAAAGGTAAAACACCCGGTGGAATCGGGTTTACAAAACCCGATATCTCCAACTCAGTATCCGAGTTAATTAACTCGGATACATCTCCATTATCCGCGTCATGTAGAATTTGAAGATGGAACAAGAGTTGAAGAAAAGCCGCACCTGACGTGAAGAACACGTAAGTGGGGATTCCGAACTGGTTCCCCTACATCCATCATGGTGGTGCAAAACATGTCCACCACCAGCGCCGCCACCGGAGTTGACTTGCGAGCCACTAAGTAATTCCTCACGTGATCTTTATGGTCCTGAATCACCAAGTCCAGTAGGACTCCTGGGGTCCTGTAACTACAATCTGAAGTGATTTTTGAGGGAGGAAGGTGGTAGAATCGGATGCGGTCAACCTCACTGTTGACGTTGGATGATGAGGACGCAGCAGGAGAGCCGAGTGATTCCATGAAATTGGTGCTGATGGGATCAACAGGCAGCTTCATGATTAAAACTGTGATTGAGAGGTGATCAAAGCGGTTGATCATGAGATTTGCCAGATGTAGGGCTTGTGTTGCGTGGCCCATCATTGGTGTTGGAATGAAAATCAGCTCCAATTTCTCCATAATTAATAATTAAATCAAGCTTGCTAGATCGATCTTAATTACGATCTGAATAGAAGAGAAGAGTAAAACCAAGCTTCTTAATTTCTCTATCTTTGTGTTTGTTCTTTATTTATCAGTGGCCGGGTTTGTTCATTCATACTTATAGAAAATGGTCATGTGGTTTGTAGGTGTTGCTAATGGAGTACGTAATTATTTACACATTTCCCCGGCCCCGGCCCCGGCCCCGGCCCAGCACTTCTTAATTTCTCATCTTTGTGGTTGTCTTTTATTTGTTTGTTATGCTCTTACTTTTAGTGCATGTGCATTGAGAAGTGTGTCTTCATTTTCCCCAACTCGGCAACTCTTCACATGCCCCCTCGGCCCCTCCCGGCCCCAATAACTACACAGACCGCCAGCCTTTCATTGGGTAGATTCAAAAATATGCAGATTCAAGTTGCTATGATAAGTAGTTATCATTCTTTACTTAAATTTGTGATATTAAGTTATAATGATTTAAGAAAATATTATTAATACATTTGATTCGAATTTAGAATTTGACTCAAATTATTAAATGTGATAAACCAAGACATATCTTTGGATGAATTAAAAGAATAGTGGTATAGTGGAGATCAATTTAATTACCACCTTAAAAGAAAAAGAAAGAGAATATATATATATATGTTCTCAACAGACAAATAAAAACATTTTTCTTCTTTATTTTCAAATTTCATGAAATTGATATATATATATATATATATATATATATATAAGTCTCCATCCACAAAGAACCTACGGTTGTTGGGAAGAACCTTTTTGGTCCGTCATGCCACAACTCAGAAAAGTTTATTATAAATTTTATTTTTATTTTTTTTCTCCAGCCGGTATAATATGAGGCCAAAAAAAGTTGTTCTAAATAACGGTTGATGTGGATGAAGACCTATATATATATATATATATATATATATATATATATATATATATATATATATATATATATATATATACCCATCTAAAGAACAAAACTTGATCAAAAAAGGAACAAGACAAGATCCATCTTTCCCTAAGATATAAGCGTTCGAGTTTTGCTGCCTACAAATTTATATCGATAGACAATTTGACGACGTGTGTAGATAAATGGAAATTACATATTAAATCATTTCTCGAAATGAATTATTTTTGGTTATTAATCACCATGTGAGTTTGGCCTTGATATATATATTCTAACTTCTTTCAAGTTGAAGACGGAAAAGAAAGTATATGGATACATCTGTTAGGCCTTTAGTTCATTCACATTTTGTTAACAAGGCTCAGTACTCCAATTTACATTAACCAAACCTCTACTATTGACCCATCGGTATATTTGTCGGCTAGAAATCTAGATTTTTATGAGGCCGATGAATCTAATTTTTTCTTTTTTTAATTTAAAAATCTAGATCGTCCATTTTTTCTATGTATGACTACAAAGAAAGTTGTCCAAATTAATAAGATCATAACAAACATTTATTATGGATTATACCTCGAGTGATTCACATCTAAAATTGGATGAAATCTTTAACAGTCCAAATTTTACCTCACATCGAAATATATAGGAAAATTTTATTTATATATAAAAATTAATTTAATAATAATATTACCTTCAGTTATGCAGATTGAAGATAACTATTACTCCTAAAATAAAGGCGATAAAAAGTTTGGTGACTTTTCACGCGTATATAAGAAAAGGAATAAAATGATAAAATTGCCCATAATAACGTCATTAAATATGGAGAGAAATTAGAATAAGAAAACCATGAGATATTTAATGTTAATTTTTATAATAGAAAAAAAAATGTCAAAGTTTGGTTATTAAAATAAAAAGGACATTTAATACGGACAACCCAAAATAATAATAAATAACTTTTATCCCGCAGGACGGATGGAAGATATAACTATTTTGTTCTTCCTAAACGACTTCATCTGAACTTCTCATAAGTTGGGATTCTCGACTCCTTTTTTGTTGTTTGATAAAGAAACAAAAAGGTGAGCGAGGGATTGAATATAATTAGAGGGAGGAGGCGATCAGAACGAAACAGAATCTCAACCCATCGCCGACGCCTATGCGTTTGGGAAAGTGTTTTGCATGATCGATTTGTTTGTGCGGTATAGGTAATAGGTAATTCTTCTTCTGCTTACCGGCAACCGAAAAAGATCCCTTAATTGGAATTCTTCGACCGGGTATTGCCTCTCGATCTCTCTTTCTAGATCCTCCTCTTCTACCTCCGGCGATGGTATATATATATATATATATATATATATATATATATATATATATATATATATATATATATATACACACCCATTAACATAAAGATTTGTTTTCCTTTTATTTATAAAGATGACTCAGCATGTACTTATTTATTTTTTAATTTTTTTTTAAAAGCAGCGTAATTTTAATAAAAATTATTATTTAAATATATATATATATATATATATATATATTCAATTGCCAAACCCATTAACATAATTATTAACATCAAGATCTTTCCTCACGTCCCGTCACCAAGACGTTGTTTAATATTATAAATGACGCCTTAAAAATAGGTACAACACCCATTCCTGTAATTATCGCCAAATACACTAGTAGTAAAAACAAACTACAACTTCAATAATACAATTGTCATGCAAAATACGACTGACACATGTCATGTGAGTTTAAATACAAATATTATCTTACAGGCAATATCCACACTCAAATAAGTCCTCGTTCTAATTATTCAAACACTATTTTACGAAATAGTGAGGACCGCTAAAACATCTTTCTGTAACCATCACCCGCACTCGACTGGTTGATTCATCTTATGTTCTCACCTTCGAGAAAAATGGAACAAAAAGGAAAAGGTGAAATTCAACTAAATTTTAAAGATAAAGAATATTATGACTAAGATAATATACAACAAATTATCGTTAGTCTTCAACCTAAAAAATCGATAAAATATAATAAGCAACAAGTTTTAGATCAACAACTACAATGGAAACAATAATCCATTAGAAGAATCAAGTAGAGAATGAAGTTCTACTATCTTCTAAGATTTAAAAGTCTATCATCAATATTTTATCCCCTTATGTAATAATCGATATACATCTTTAATCAAATATTCATCTTTGCACGATGCGCCAAAGATATTCATTCATGATCATGGGTTAGTCATGTTCATCTCAACATTCGCTCATCTTCAGACTACTTTTACCAGAAGATATTCATCGATTAATCATTTATCTTTGTGACTACTGGTAGAAGATATTTAGTAATATCATCATTTGGGATTTGAGGGATGATGAAAAATATTTTAAAGAAAAGCGAATCCGGTGAAGCGGGAAGGACAAATAGTACGGATTCAGTATAATGATTTATCCAAGATCGATAATCTTCATAAATACCAATTTTGAAGCAAAATTCAAAAAATAAAGACATCTTGGATAAAAGAAGAAAATTTCATTTTCAAATTGAATAAGTATCAGTATACGTGAATAGAATCTCACACAAAAAGTTCCAAATTTGATAAAAATTCAGATCAATACTTAAAGATAATGATATTGAAGAAATAATATCATATATGAAGAAAATAACATCCCTTACCTCAAAATATCAATCTTTGATCGTAATATCTATATAAGGTGAAGAAACTTTATTTGATGAATAAACTCACAAAGTATCTAAATACTCACAAAATATACTCGATAATCTAAAGAGAGAAAGAGAGAAAACTTGTTTCGGTGTGATTTTCAATTCTAACTTAGCCTCTATTTATAGGAAAATGTTAGCAGACAGACTTGACGCAAGAACTCCGATGGCTTTTACTCTACTATTATTCTCACCCACCGCATTTGAAATAAATTCAAAGACATTTCTTCACCAAACACAAGTGGGGCCCACTCAATTCTAAATTTTTCACCAAAAATCATTTATAAACCTAATTTACAGAATCAATCACCTCTTAAAATTCATAACAAATCATACGTTTATTTTTAACAGTTCAAAATTTGTGGACATATACTCAACTTATATATGTATAATATATCCAAAAATTACTAACGATCCGGCTGGTCGGATTAAAAATTATAACTCACACAATATATCTCAAAAACATTGGTTTAATTTTTAATACCTTCATTCCGACAAAAATACTGATAAAACACCTCAACATTAACTCCTTCATTTTTAACCACAATAAATATATCCAACATTTATATCCACATAAAATAAATATTTTTTTATCATATTAATTATTCACAAATAATATTATAGAATCACATTTATAATGATCCGTAGTTGCGAAAAAGGAAGGGGGCTTTCCAATAAGAATTTCTCCTTATTGGCGCGCAATTAAGTGACCAAACCTCTCTTTGACAGAACTTTCTAGACATTGCCAATAATGCTATCTAATAATATTATTCAAATAATATGAATTATTGATCCGATAATGGAAAATCTTCAGGCAGTTGACAATTATTGAAACAACAATAATATAAAATATCAACGCAAAGCAATTATTTAATCAATAAAATAAAATATTGAGCGAAAGAATTCACCGTAATAATTATTGAGTAGTGTCTTCTTTACGTAAGGATCAATAATTCATTAATCATCGTGCATCCATCGCCAGACATCGTATTTTAACATTATTATAATTAGAGGAAATAATACCTTATTATTCACAAATATAATTAGAGGAAATTTGATTTTATTTATAATAAGTTGAGGTCTTACAACCTCCCATCCTTATGAAATTTCGTCCTCTAAATTGACATACGTCTGCAGTGTTTCGAAAGGTGAGGATACCTCGCTTTCATTTACGATTCCAACTCCTGTGTCATTTCTTCAATAAGCGTGGTTTCTCCATAAAACCTTAACTTGTGGTATAATCTTGGTGCGTAGGACATGCTCTTTCCTATCCAAGATCTTAATAGTCTTTCTTTGACGTTAAATCTCTATTATCTCTATCCTGGTTCTAACGCAATAATATGGTTGGTCTTCACATATTTACGTAAGCATGGATATGTGAAAAAACATTATGAACACGCAGACATAGGATAATTCCTCTCATATATTTTTGAGTTGTCGTGAGGCATAGGCTATGACTTTCCCATGTTGCATGAGAACGCATCTCAACCCTTTGCTCGAAGCATCGTTATATATAACAAATCCATCAAATGCAAGATGGTATTGCTTAGCAAGCAGTGCCGAAATGAGTCTCTCTTCGAGCTCTTGGAAACTCTTCTCGCATTCCTCGCTTCCATACAAATTTGTATCTTTCCAAAAGTCGGCCGAGTTAACGGAGTAGCGATTCGAGAAAATCCTTCCATGAATCTCCGATAATAACAAGCTAAGCCCGAAACTTCTACGACTTCTGGCCACCGACTTTGGTTGCTCCCAACTTTGATCGCTTCAATCTTCAGCTTGGTCGACAGATACTCCATGTTTTTACACCGTGCCCGAGGAATGCTACTTCCTCGAGCCGTAACTCGCATTTCTTCAACTTGGCATAAAGTTTGTTTTCACGAAGCCTTTCAAGTATCGACTTCCAAATGGTCTTCATGATCTTCACGCGGCTTTTGGAATAGATGAGGATGTCATCAATAAAGACAACAACAAAGTGATCCAAATATTCCTTGAATACACGGTTCATCATATCCATGAAAGCGGAGGAGCATTAGTCAATCCAAAAGACATGACTAAGAATTCATAATGCCCGCATGGAGTTACGAAGGCGATCTTTGGAATATCTCGATTTTAATCTTGGTGATGATATCGAGGCGAAGATCGATCTTTGAAAGAATTGTGTTTCCTTGCAATTGGTCGAACAGTCATCAATGCGAGGTAGCGGATACTATTCTTGATGGTGACATGGTTTAATTCTCATTAGTCAATCTGAAAGTCGCATACTCCCGTCTTTTCTTCTTTACTGAATAAAAGCAGGAGCACCCCGAGGAGATGTACTGGGACCTAATGAAACCTATGTCTAAAAATTCCTCAGAATGGACTTTTAACTCCTCGAAGTTCAATAGAGCCATTCGATATGGGGTTTAGAAATGGGTTTTGTACTATTTCGAGGTCAATAAAGAATTCAACATCACGCTCGGGGTAGAAGGGAAGTTCTTGAAATACATCGAAAAATTCTCTAACAATGTAAATATTATTCAAATCGACTTGTCTTTGTTCAAATCCATAACATGGGCTAAGAAAGTTTGACATCCGTTTTCAATAAACGAATAGCTTTATGGCTCGATATGATAGTGATCGATTTTAGTGGTTTAGTTGTTTGAATTCGTATGACAGGTTGGTTAGGAATATGAAAACTAACAACCTTACTTAAAATAATCAATTTTGGCATGATGAGTGGTTAACCAATCAATTCCTAAAATCACATCAAAAGCAAGTATCTTTAAAGATATAAGATCGGCGGTAATGTGATAAAGGCTAACTTGGATCATGAAAGATTTATAAACTTTAGATGTAATGAAGGTTTCACTCAAGCGGAGTTTCAACGAGATAAGTCAAAGTCCAATTTCTCGAGTCAAGTTTAAACGTTGAACACAAACATGAGAGATAAAAGAATGGGTAGAATCGGATTCAAGTAAGGTATAAACTTCGCAAGAGTTCAAGATTAAGTTTACCGTAATCACCTCGTTCGGGTTCCTCGCGTTTTGGCGACCACGATAAACGCTTTCTTCCAAGAATCCATTGATTTCAACTTATCCGGGACGACCTTGAGTCACCATCCCGTTGAACTTGGTTTTCATGTAACAATCCCGAAATTTATGTGGCCTTCCTTTCCACGCGGTTATAACATACCTTGGATTGTTGTGGACGATTTAATGATATGTCCCTCTTCCCGCATTTGTAACATCTAAGCTGGCGGTACGTTCTCCTCCCTAGAATTTGTTGTTGGTGTTGGTCTTTCTTTGTTGATGTCTTCCCGCTATTGTTGAATCTCCTCTTTCGAAATTTCCACTTGACTCACCTCTCCTATTATCATGGCCACGATGACATCCCGAGTGGTTACCGCCTTTGTTCAGTATTTTTCCTCCTCGTTGGTTATCATCGCTCGATGATTCACATCCCACCATATATGACCACAGTTGTCAGGGTCCTCGGTTGAACATACTCATTATCTCGCTCTAATAATTGAGCCACATTTAAATATCTCGAATATAAAAAAATTATGAGATATAAGATATTGTCGAATCTCGGGCTTTAGACCTCTCGAGAAACATCCTCGTCATTCATTCCTCATTTTCGACCAAATGAGGTGCAAACTGGATAACTCTCGCAAACACCGCCTCGTCTTAGACACCGTCATGTTGTTTTGTTCGATCGATAAACTCCACCTCCTTCATATGATTTAATACTTTGAGGAAAGTACTTGTCATTGAATAGTTTTTGAAACGTTTCCCAAGACACGCCGAGCGATGGCCGACTGGTACGCTTGCACGCATCAGACACACCGATGGTCTGCCTCGGCTGCGGAACATAAAGGTGGCGAATGGAACCTTCATTCTCTCTGTGCATCCCAAGACATCGAATATCTTGGTAATTTGCTTGACCCACGCGTTTCCGCCTATGATCGAATCCGAACTTTCCCTTAAATTCGGTGGTCCCAACTCCTTGAAGCTGCTTGGTCGTGATAAGCCGTACATTCTTTATCATTTCCACCGTATTTTGTGCGTGAAGTCTCCTAAATGCGGTTTTGCATGAACTGTAAAAGCTCCTAAACATTCCATCATTCATCGTTTGCTTTCGGTAGTGTTGTTTACGGGAGGAATATTGCCTTCTGTTGCACGTTCTCTCTGGTTTGTAACTAAAGGTTGTTCCAAAGTCTCATACACTTCATTGTTAACGTTCTCACGGTCATTCTTAAATCGCCATAAAAAGGGTTAATTAAACAAATTAACATATCACATAATATCCTATATTATGGTGACCAACAAATAAGCTTAGACAAGACACACTAGCGAAGGATTTACTCATCTCTCCCTCCTAGTTCTATTCCCCGATCTCCGCTTGAGACCATATCCCTAAGCTCGATATACCAACCGTGGCGCCCCAAAATAGGTATCAACACCCATTACGGGGTCGCCAAATACATGGTCTGTAAAACAAACTACAACTTCAATAATACAATTGTCATGCAAAAAATCGACAACACATCTGTGAGTTTAAATACAAATATTGTCTTCTAGATAATATCCACACTCAAATAAGTCCTCGTTATAATTATTCAAACACTATTTTACGTAAATAGTGAGGACTGCTACTAAAACATCTTTCTAGAACCATCACTCCGCACCGACTAGTTCTCTGCTATGTTCTCACCTTCCGAGAAAAATGGAACAAAGGAAAAAGGTGAGCTCAACTAGCCCAATAAAAGAATATTATGACTAAGATAATATACAACAAATTATCGTTAGTCTTCAACTGGGAAAAATCGATAAAAATATAATAGCCAACAAGTTTTAGATCAACAACTACACAATGAAACAACAATCCATTAGAAGAATCAAGTAGAGAATGAGTTCTACTATCTTCTAAGATTTAAAAGTCTATCATCAATATTTTATCCCCAGAATAATAATCAATATACATCTTTAATCAAATATTCATCTTTGCACTACTGAGGTAAAGATATTCATTTATATCACCGATTGGTCAGTGTTCATCTCAACACTGTTCATCTTTGTGACTACGGGCCAAAGATATTCATCGATTAATCATTTATCTTTTTACTACTGGTCAAGATATTTAGTAATATCATCATTTAGGACTGAGGATGATGAAAAATATTTTAAAGAAAACGAATCCAGTGAAACGGAAGGACAAATAGTACGGATTCGTATAACAATTTATCCAAGATCAATAATACTTCATAAATACCAATTTTGAAGCAAAATTCAAAAATAAAGACATCTTGGATAAAAAGAAGAAAATTTCATTTTTCAGTGAATAGTGTCGTATACGTGAATAGTAACTCCGACACAAAAAGTTCCAAATTTGATAAAAATTCAGATCAATACTTGGATAATGATATTGAAGAAATAATATCACATACGAAGAAAATAACATCCCTTACCTCAAAATATCATCTTACGATCGAATAATATCTATATAAGGTGAAGGAAACTTGCACCGATGAATAGAAACTCACAAAGTATCTAAATACTCACAAAATACACTCGATAATCTAGAGAGAAAAGAGAAAACTTGTTTACGGTGTGATTTTCAATTCTAACTTAGCCTCTATTTATAGGAAAATGTTAGCGAGACTTGACTCGCAAATGTAAGACCCCAACTTATTATTAATGAAATTTAATTTTCTATTTATTATTTTGAAATAGTAAGGGTTGATGTGATTAATGTGGATAGTTAGGGGTAAAATCGCAAATATTTCAAAATAAGCAGTGGTTATAAAATATTCATTGTTGTCGGGGAATATTCGTTTGGTCGTGGAATATTCATCTTTGTGGGGAATATTAAATGCATTTACCTGCAGTAGCGACCATGTGTGGGCCCCATAACTGAAAGCGATTGGATGAAGAAAGCAGCAAATATAAGTTGGTTAAAAATAAGCAGGCGTAGTTATTCTGAATTATCTTTGTTAAAATACTCGGTGGTTAAAACACAAGAAGACACCAGTATTGCACAATTATTGATTCTTACGTAAGAAGGCACTACTCAATAATGGTTACGATAATTCTTATTCAAATATTTTATTGAGTTAATAATTCTTTGCGTTGATATTTTATATTCTTTGTTGTTTTGATAATTGTCATTACACAATATTTATCATTATCGAAGCGATAATTCATATTATCTGAATAATATTATTAGATAACATTATTGGCAATGTCTAGAAAGTTACATCTAAGGAGAGGTTTGGTCACCTAATTGCGGCGAAGAGAGAAATTCTTATTGGAAAGCCCTCTTCGCAGGAAGCGCACAGTTATCGATATTGTGATTCTGTAATATTATTTGTGAATAATTAATTATTGATTCATATGATGAGGAAAATATTAATTTTATGTGGATATAGATGGAGAAAATTTTAATGTGACAATTGTTGAAAATTGAAATTTTATCTTTTACGATAAAATAATTCATTTAAATATATTATTATATTTTAATAATATAATAATGGTGATATTTTTACAACGAATATGGGATATATGAGTATCTGAGGAGGAAGAGTATTTTTGTTGCAATAAATGTTTAAAACATGTTAAACGTATGCTAAATTGGACCCCATTTATCGATCGAAATTTGATTATAGCTTTGTAAAATTGCTAGTTTGTGGATTTCGGTCAATTTCTGTTTGGAATTAGGAAAACCTTTCTTCTGCAAAGTTGTAGAGAATTGAATTTCCTATAAAAACTCGCGAGATTCGAATTTTCTGATAAAAGGGCTATTTATTGTGAATTATTAAAGTTCCAAAGCTCCGAAATAATTGATTTTTGGAAGTTTTAATTATTATTTTAAAGAAAAACGTTTTTTTTGCATTTAAGTGGGCTAACATGTGATATTAATTGCTGAAATCAGATCTTCAAAGATGGGCTAAGGAAATTTATAATATATATTAATATTTTATTAAATTTTACTAACTTTTAGTGTCTAAGCATTTTCCTATAAATAGGGTCTTGGGTTAGAATTGAAAATCACACCGTAAAGCGAAGTTTTCTCTCTATATTATCGAGCGTATTCTTGTGAGTATTTTGAGTATACTTTGAGTATTGTTAGGCGGTCTGTAAGTTCCCTTCAAAGACTATAAATACCCTGTATTCCAAATTTAAGTATTAATCTTTTCGAGGTAAGGGATGTTATTTTCTTCTCAAATGATATTATTTCTTCAATATCATTATCTTTGAAATATTGGTTGGAACTTTTATCAAATTTGGAACTTTTTCATGTGGGGTTACTATTCATGAGTTCTTATTCACGAGTTACTATTAAGAGTTCTTATTCACGAGTTCTTATTCACGCAGTACTATTCATTAAGCGTGAAGATGTTTTTTTTGTGGAATTTCTATCTTTTGGTGTGAGTTCTTATTCACGTATCAAGACTATTCACGTTATCTGATATTATTCATAGAAAAATAAAATTTCTTCTTTTTGTCAAAATATCTATTCGGATACTAGCTTTGATTGTATCCATGTTTTGATCATTCTTGAATTTTTACACCACTATGATTATTTTTGAGGTATTTTGAATATGGATAAAACAAAATCTGAATCCTTAATCCTTAATCCTTGTCATTTTGTTTCTTTGGATTCGTTTCTTTTAAAAAATATTTTCATCATCCTCGGTCTTAAATGATGATATTATTGAATATCTTTGGCAGTGTAGTGCAAAGATGAATGATTTCGAAGAATATCTTTGGTAGTAGTCTGAAGATGAGCAGTGTTTAGATGAACATGACCGGTGATGAATATCTTTGGCTGTAGTGCAAAGATGAATATTTGATTCGAGATGTATATTGATTGATGTTACGGGGGATAAAAGATGAGCGATGAACTTTTAAATTCATACATAGAAGATAGTAGTTTGCATTCTCTACTTAACTCTTCTAATGAATTATTATTTCAGCTGCGAATATTGATTTTAAATTTGTTGTCTATTGTATTCTATTAGATTTTTTCTGTTGAAGACTAACGGTAATTTGTTGTATATTATCTTAGTCATAATATTCTTTCTTGAGGCTAGATTGAGCTCACCCTTTTCCTTTTGTTCCATTTTTCTTTCTGGAGGCGAGAATATAGCGAGTGCAGTGGGGTATGGAATGAAGGTTTTAGAAAGGATTGTTTAGTAGTCCTCACCATTTTTTGTAAAATAATGTATCAATAAATGTGATGAGGATTTATTTGAGTATAGATATTGTCTCAGAAGATAATATTTGTGTAGCGCCCCAAAATAGGTATACATCACCCATTACGAGTTGTCAATACATGGTACAGTAAACAACTACAACTTTATTATTACAACAAGAAAGCTGTGAGTTTAAATACAAATATTATCTTCAGCATAATATTTATACTCAAATAAATCCTCATCACATTTATTGATACATTATTTTACTAAAATGGTGAGGACTACTAAACAATCCTTTCTAAAACCTTCATTCCATACCCCGAAGCTGCACTCGCTTATATTCTCGCCTCCACGAGAAGAATGGAACAAAAAGGAAAAGGGTGAGCTCAACCCAATTTCAAGAAGAATATTATGACTAAGATAATATACAACAAATTATCGTTAGTCTTCAACAGGAAAAATTTAATAGAATCTGATAGACAACAAGTTTGGATCAATATTCATAATGAAATAATAATTCATAGAAGAGTTACGTAGAGAATGAAATCTACTATAATCTATGAATTTAACAAATCCATCATCAATATTTTATCCTGTAACATCAATCAATATTCATCTCAAATCAAACATTCATCTTTGCACTACGTGCCAAAGATATTCATCGATCAGTATGTTCATCTCAACACTGCTCATCTTTGCACTACTGTGCCAAAGATATTCATCAATTAGTCATGTTCATTTAAACACTGTTCATCTGCTTACAAAGCCAAAGATATTCTGAGAAATCATTCATCTTTTCAGACTCAGGTGCCAAAAGATATTCAATAATATCATCATTTAAGACCGAGGATGATGAAAAATATTTTTAAAGAACGAATCCAAAGGAAACAAAATGACAAGGATTAAGGATTAATGATTAAATGCTTTGTTTTATCCATGTCCAACAATATCTCAAAAATAATCATAGTGGTGTAAAATTCAAGAATGATCAAAACATGGATACAATCAAAAGCTAGTATCCATAATAGATATTTTGACGGAAAAAGAAGAAATTTTATTTTTAATTGAATAGTGCCAGATATCGTGAATAAGTGCCGTGATATCGTGAATAAGAATCTGGACACCAAAAGATAGAAATTCCATAAAAAAACATTTTCACTTTCTCATGAATAAGACTCGTGAATAAGAATCGTGAATAAGAACTCATGAATAGTAACTCGTGAATAGTAACTCATGAATAGTAACCCCGACATGAAAAAGTTCCAAATTTGATAAAAAATCGGATCAACATTTCAAAGATAATGATATTGAAGAAATAATATCATTACTGAAAAAATAATATCCCTTACCTCAAAGAATCAAGATTTCCCGGAAGGAAAGATCGGAAGTGATCTTTGAATGAACTTATCTTGAATAAAGAACTCTCAAAGTATCTAAATACTCACAAAATACTTCAATAATAGAGAGAGAAAGAGAGAAAACTTTGTTTTACGGTGTGATTTTCAATTCTAACTTAGCCTCTATTTATAGGAAAATGTTAGCCCATGAAGCGGAAGACTTGACGACTGCCACCGATGGCTTTACTCGCTACTATTGCCACCCACCACATTTGAAATAAAATTCAGCACATTTTTTCACCAACCACAAGTGGGGCCCACTCAATTCTAGAATTTTCCACCAAAATCAATTATAAACCTAATTTTGAATCAGACACCTCTTAAAATTCACAACAAATCATTCGTGCATTTTAACGGTTCAAAATTTGTGGACATATACTCAACTTATGTATGTATAACATACCCAAAAAATTACCACAATCCAACAGTCGGATTAAAATTATAACCCCATGCAATATATCTCAAAACCCACGATTTGATTTTTAATACTCCAATCCAGATAAAATCTCGATAAAACACCTCAACAATAATTTCTTCATTTATAACACATAAATAAATCCATCATTTATATCCACATAAAATAAATATTTCTTTATCATATGAATCAATAATTAATTATTCACAAATAATATTACGGAATCACAATTATAATAACGGTAGTTCGAGGAAGAGGGGCTTTTCAGATAAGGATTTCTCCTTCTTGTTGGCCAGCAATTAGGTGACCAAACCTCTCCTCGATGTAACTTTCTAGACATTGCCAATAATGCTATCTAATAATATTATTCAAATAATATGAATTATTGATCCGATAATGGAGATAATGTGCTGTTGACAATTATTGAGCAATGATAATATAAAATATCAACGCAGACAATTATTGAATCAATAAAATAAAATATTGAGCGATGAAATCTTTGTGAAAGTTATTGAGTAGTGCCTTCTACGTAAGGATCAATAATTCAACAATACTATGCAATACGGTAGTGTATTTCTTGCAACGACCACGGCAGTATTCGTATTTTAACCACCGGGTATTCCATAGTCTTAATTCAGAATAACTACTCCTAGTTATTTTAACCAACTTATATTTGTCATTTTCATCCATCGATACAGGGCCCACGTTATGGGGCCCTACATGGGCTCGTTGCATTTAATATTCCTGAGAAGCGATCTGAATATTCCACGACCAAACGAATATTCCCAAACAAAAATGAATATTTTATAACCACTTGCTTATTTTGAAATATTTGCGTATTTAACCCTTAACTATCCACATTAATCAAATCAACCCTTACTATTTCAAAATAATAAATAAAGGAAATTCCTTTTTATTTAAAAAAATTTGAGGTCTTCTAATTTGTATTCAAACTCACGCTTTTCTTGTTGTAATAATAAAGTTGTAGTTGTTTACATACCATGTATTGACAACTCGAATGGGTGATGTATACCTATTTTGGGGGCGTCATAGTTAGTATCGAGCTTAGGGATATAATCTCTGGCGGAGATCGGGGAATAGAACTAGGAGGAGAGGCAGAGTAAATCCTTCGCTAGTGTGTGTCTACCTAAGCTTATTTTTTAGTTGGTAAGTATATAGGGATATTATGTGATATATTGATTTCCTTAATTAACCCTTGTTTTTATGACGATGATTTGAGAATGTCGTGAGAATATTAACAATGGGAAATGAGGCCAGTGGAGAGCGCTGTCTTTCTCACCAAGGAGGAGCGCGCTGCAATTTGGCAATGTTCCTCCTGTGAACAACACCATGAGCGAGATGATGAGCGAGGGGATGTTTAGAAGTTTTTTGCGATTCATGCAAAATCGACGAGGAGACTCGTGTTCAAAAAATCTGAGGAGGAAATGATAGCAATTCACGGGTTATCACGACCAAGCGATTCAAAGAGTTGGGACCACAGAATTTAAGGAAAGCCGGATCCGATCATGCATGGCGGAAACATGGGTGAAACAAATTACCAGAGATATTCGATGTCTTGGGATGCGGAGAAACGAAGGTTCCATTCGCCACCTTTTATGTTAGTGGCGAAGCGAGACTACTGGTGGGAGTGCGTGAAGCGTACCCATCCGGCCGTACCGCACTCGGCATGTCTTGGGAAGCGTTTGAGAACTATTTAATGACAAATACTTTCACGAAAGTGTTCGTCATATGAAGGAAGTGGAGTTCATCGATTAGAGCAAAACAACATGGCGGTGTCTCTCGATGCGAGGCAAAGTTTGCGAGTTATCGAGTTTGCACCTCATTTGGTGGAGAATGAGAGGCATTATGGCGCGGATGTTTCTTAGAGGTTTGAAACACGGCATCGTCGATATCTCATTTCTCATAAACTTTCTCTTTATTGAGATGTTGTAAGCGAGGCTCAATTATTAGAAGCGAGATAACGAAATGCTGGTGGTGAGGACCATAACCGAGGATCGTACCGAGATAGCGATCAGCCAGAATAATGATAACTGCGGAGAAAAAGCGAGACGGACGAAATGGTAACCACTCGGGTGGTAATCATGGTCGTGAAAAGCGAGAAGAAAGCGAGTCGAGGAGGAGATTTTTAAAAGAGGAGATTTAACAAACGACTATGTGAAGGCAGCAGTCTTGCGTGAAAGAATCGGTTCTAAGGAGGAGAAGCGACCACCGGTCGTATCTTCTAAAAATGCGAAAGAGGGACATATCGGTCAAGCGCCCACAACAGATTCAAGGTATGCTATAGTTGTGGAAAGGAAGGACATATCGCTCGAGATTATCTGATAGCGAAACCTAGTTCAATGGGGACGGTGACTCGAAAAAACATCGAGAAAAGTCAAAATCAGCGATTAGGGAAGAAGCGTTTGTTGTATTTGGTCATAATCGAGAACCCAAACGAGGTGATCACGGGTAAGCTATTTATAAATTCTTGCGAAGTTTATACCTTACTTGATCTGGGTGTTACCCATTCATTTATCTCTCCTGCATGTGCTCAGCGTTTAAACTTGACTCGGAGAAATTAGACTTTGATCTATCTGTGGAAACTCGTTAGGAGAAACTTTCATCACATCCTTTGTTTATAAATCTTGTTTGATTCAAGTTGGCACCATTACCTTACACATTGACCTTATCTCTTTAAAGATACTTGCTTTTGATGTGATTTTAGGGATTGATTGGTTAACTACTCATCGTACCAAAATTGATTGTTTTCGTAAGGTTGTTAGTTTTCATATTCCTAACTTGACTGTTATGCAATTCAAGCAACTAAACCATTAAAATCAATCACTATCATATCTAATCATAAAGCTATTCGTTTATTGAAAAATGGATGTCGAGCTTTCTTAGCCCATATTATGGATTTGAATAAAGACACGTCAAATTTGAATAATATTCTGTTGTTATTGACTTTCACGACGTATTTCTGAAGAACTTCCGGTCTACCCCGAGCGTGAAGTTGAATTCTTTATTGATCTTGAACTGAGTACAAAGCCCATTTCTAAAACCCATATCGAATGGCTCTATTGAACGGGGAGTTAAAGGTCCAACTACGAGAATTGTTGGACATCGGTTTCATTAAATCTAGTACATCTCCTTGGGGTGCTCTATTTTATTTGTAAAAAAAAGGCGCGGAGTATGCGACTTTTGTATTGACTATCGGGGAATTGAACCATATCACCATCAAGAATAGGTATCTCTACCTCGTATTGATGACTTGTTTGACCCGATTCTGAGGGCACAATTCTTTTCAAAAATCGATCTTAGATTACGGATATCATCGGTGAAAATTAGAAGCGAGGATATTCCAAAGGCGCCTTGAGAACTTCGGTATGGGCATTATGAATTCTTAGTCATGTCTTTCGGACTAACTAATGCTCCTATGGCTTTCATGGATATGATGAGCCCGGTATTCGAGGAATATTTGGATCGATTCGTTGTTGTCTTTATTGATGACATCCTTATATATTCAAAAGTCGTGAAGATCATGAGCACCATTTGAAATTTGGTACTCAAAGGCCGTGAAAACCAACTATATGCCAAATTGAAGAAATGCGAGTTACGGCTTGAGGAAGTAGCATTTCTTGGGCATGTAGTGTCAAAACATGGAGTATCTGTTGATCCGTGAAGATTGAAGCAATACAAAGTTAGAACAACCAAAGTCGGTGGTGAAGTCGTAGCTTTTTGGGCTTATTTGGTTATTATCGGAGATTAAGTGGAAGGGTTTTCTCGAATCGCTACTCCATTAACTTCGGCTAACTTCGGAAGGATACAAAATTCGTTTGGAATGAAGAATCGAGAAAAGTTTCAAGAGCTTAGAGAGGAGACTTATTTGGCTTTTGTTACAACAATACCATCTGGTTTGGATGGATTTGTTATCTACGGCGATGCTTGATGCAAAGGGTTAGGATGTGTTCTCATGCTGGCGTGGGAAAGTCATAGCCTATGCCTCGCGACAACTTAAAGAGTATGAGAGGAATTATCCTACTCATGATCTAGAGTTAGCGCCCGATCGTTTTCATGTTAAAGATATGGAGGCACTATCTATATGGGAGAAAGTGGAGATATATTCGGATCATAAAAGCCTTAAATATTTCTTCACTCAAAAAGAACTCAACATCTGGCGTGACGTTGGCTCGAGCTATTGAAGACTACGACCACACTATTCAATACCATCTGGTAAAAGCGAGCGTGGTAGGTGATGCATTGAGTAGAAGATCATATCTTGGGAGCGAGTGCGATGATGTCAAGTATCGCATAGAGCTGACTTTAATAGAAAAAGTTAAGGTTGCTCAACCCCAGGCAGGAGATGATCGTATGAAGAAGAAAGTACAAGAAGGAGCTATTAGGGCGAGAATTGATGAAGAAGGAATACTTGAGTCCACTCTAGACTTTGTGTTCTAACGACTACGATTTGAAGTACAAGATTATGATGGAGGCACACAATACACCATTTGCAATCCATCTGGAAGTACTAAAATGTATCGTGATCTTGACATACATTTTGGTGGAATAATATGAAGAGAGAGATTGCAAAGTTTATCTCGATGTGTTTAACTTACCCAGCGTGTAAAAGCGGAGCATCTAGTACCTAAGGGTCCGTTGCAACCACTTGAGATTCCGGAATGGAAGTGGGAACACATTACCATGGATTTAGATTACGGGTCTTCCTACGGTTTCTCAAGGCATCAATGCTATTTGGGTTATTGTTGATAGATTAACCAAGTCTGCTTTCATTTCTTGCCGAAATCGGGAGACTTATTCACTTGAGCGTCTTGCTAGTATATACGTAAATGAGATTGTGAGGTTGCATGGCATGCATACTGTATCCATAGTTTGGATCGTGACCCAAGATTCACTTCAAGATTTTGGGTTAGCTTGCAAAAAGCTATGGAGCGCAGTTTGCGATTTAGTTGACATACCATCCCCAAGCGGACGGACGATCGAGAGGACTATTCAAACTCTTGAAGATTTATTAAGACTACGTGTCCTAGACTTCAAAGGAAGTTGGGATAAGTATTTACCATTGGTGGAATTCTCCTACAACAACGATTATCGAGGCAAGTATAGGTGTGGCTCCATTGAAGCATTATATGGGCCGAAAATGTCGTTCTCGATATGTTGGGATGAGGTGGGTGAAGCAACATTGTTGGGACTAGAGTTGAAATACGATATGACTCTAGAAAAGATCCGAATGATTCGACAGCGTATACAAAGCGGCACAAGATCGACAAAAGAGTTATGCGGATCTTCATGAAAGGGCGTGGAATTTAATGTAGGGGATCATGTATTGTTACGAGTGCTCCGTGGAAGGAGTTACAAGATTTGGGAAGAGAGGAAAGCTCGATCCACGATTTATTGGTCCATTTCAAATTCTTGACCGAAGTAGGAAATGTAGCCTATAGACTTGCGTTACCTCCAAGTATGTCTCGTGTTCATAATGTGTTTCACATATCGTGCCGTAAATATGTGAAAGACCGAACCATGTTATTGAGTTAGAACCGGACGAGATAGTAGAAGACTTAACGTATGAGGAGGTACTATCAAGATCTTGGATAGGAAGGAGCATGTCCCTACTTGTATGAAAGGTCATACCACAAGTTAAAGTTTTGTGGAGGAATCATGCTATAGAGGAAATGACACAGGAATTGGAAAGCGGAAATGAAAGCGAGGTATCCTCACCTTTTCGAAACACAGTGCGTCACGTCGATTTCGAGGACGAAATTTCATAAGGAGGGAGGTTGTAAGACCAGAAATTTTTTAAATAAAAGGAATTTCCTTTATTTATTATTTTGAAATAGTAAGGGTTGATTTGATTAATGTGGATAGTTAAGGGTTAAATCATAAATATTTCAAAATAAGCAGTGGTTATAAAATATTCATTTTTGTCGAGAATATTCGTTTGATGCGTGGAATATTAAATGCTTTGTCGAGAATATTAAATGCGGTAGCGACCATGTGTGAGCCCCATAACGAAAAAGCGATTGGATGAAGAAAGCGACAAATATAAGTTGGTTAAAAATATTGGCGTAGTTATTCACAGAATAATCTTTATTGGAATACCCGTTGGTTAAAAAATCTGATGTCTGGCGTGGTTCTTGCGATAGCTTTGCGGTATTGCCGCAGTATTATTGAATTATTGATCCTTACGTGAGAAGGCACTTTACTCGATAATTTTCACGGTAATTCTTATTCGATATTTTATTTTATTGATTGATAATTCTTTGCGTTGATATTTTATATTATTGTTGTTGATAATTGTCCTTGCACATTATCTCCATTATCGGATCAATAATTCATATTATTTGAATAATATTATTAGATAGCATTATTGGCAATGTCTAGAAAGTTACATCGAGGAGAGGTTTGGTCACCTAATTGCGGCGCCCGATGAGGAGAAATCCTTATCGGAAAGCCCCTCTTTCACAGGAGCGGCTGGTTGTCATAATTGTGATTACGTAATATTATTTGTGAATAATTAATTATTGATTCATATGATAAAGAAATATTTATTTTATGTGGATATAAATGATGGATTTATTTATGTGGTTATAAATGAAGAAATTATTGTTGAGGTGTTTTATCGGTATTTTATCGGTTGGAGGTATTAAAAAATCAAATCGGGGTTTTGAGAGATATATTCATGGGGTTATAATTTTTAATCCGACCAGTTGGATTGTGGTAATTTTTGGGTATGTTATACATACATAAGTTGAGTATATGTCCACAAATTTTGAACCGAATTAAAAATGCACGAATGATTTGTTGTGAATTTTAAGAGGTGTCGGATTAGAAAATTAGGTTTATAATTGATTTTGGTGGAAAATTCTAGAATTGAGTGGGCCCCACTTGTGGTTGGTGAAAAAATGTGCTGAATTTTATTTCAAATGTGGTGGGTGGCAATAGTAGCGAGTAAAGCCATCGGTGGCAGTCAAATGCCTTGTACGGGCTAACATTTTCTATAAATAGAGAAATTTAAGTTAGAATTGAAAATCACACGAAACAAAGTTTTCTCTCTTTCTCTCTATATTATTGGCGTATTTTGTGAGTATTTAGATACTTTGAGAGTTCTTTATTCGATCTACAAGTTTCATTGACATCACTTGAGCCTTTCCTTAGGAAATCTTGATTCTTTGAGGTAAGGGATATTATTTTTTTCGTAATGATATTATTTCTTGATATCATTATCTTTGAAATATTGATCTGAAGTTTTTATCAAATTTGGAACTTTTTCATGTGGGGTTACTATTCATGAGTTCTTATTCACGAGTTCTTATTCATGAGTTCTTATTCACGAGATTCTTATTCACGTAGTACTATTAAATGAAGCGTGAAAATGTTTTTTTTGTGGAATTTCTATCTTTTGGTGTCGAGTTCTTATTATTCACTATTATTCACGTATCTGACCACTATTCACGTATCTGGCACTATTCATAGAAAAATAAAATTTCTTCTTTTAAGTCCAAAATATCTATTACGGATACTAGCTTTGATTGTATCCATGTTTTGATCATTCTTGAATTTTACACCCTTATGATTATTTTTGAGGTATTGTTGGACATGGATAAAACAAAGTACGAATCATTAATCCTTAATCCTTGTCATTTTGTTTCCTTTGGATTCGTTCTTTAAAAATATTTTCATCATCCTCGGTCTTAAATGATGATATTATTGAATATCTTTGGCTTTTGTAGTGTAAAGATGAATGATTCTGAAGAATATCTTTGGCTTTGTAGTGCAAAGATGAGCAGTGTTTAAATGAACATGACGGTGATGAATATCTTTGGCTGTAGTGCAAAGATGAGCAGTGTTGAGATGAACATGACCGGTGATGAATATCTTTGGCTGTAGTGCAAAGATGAATATTTGATTTGAGATGAATATTGATTGATGTTCTGAGGATAAAATATTGATGATGGTATTAAATTCATAGATTATAGTAGATTTCATTCTCTACGTAACTCTTACATGAATTATTATTTCATTGCGAATATTGATCTGAAACTTGTTGTCTATTGTATTACATTAAATTTTCCTGTTGAAGACTAACGATAATTTGTTGTATATTATCTTAGTCATAATATTCTTTCTTGAGCTAGTTGAGCTCACCCTTTTCCTTTTGTTCCATTCTTCTAGGGAGGCGAGAATATAGCGAAAATGCGAGTCGAGGTATGGAATGAATGAAGGTTTTAGAAAGGATTGTTTAGTAGTCCTCACCATTTTTGTAAAATAATGTATCGATAAATGTGATGAGGATTTATTTGAGTATAAATATTATACAGAAGATAATATTTGTATTTAAACTCACGATTTCTTTGTTGTAATAATAAAGTTGTAGTTGTTTACGTACCATGTATTGACAACTCGGAATGGGTGATGTATACCTATTTTGGGGCGCCGGACATCGATTCTTTCGTAATTGATCTTATGAATTTGTATGGCATTATGAATTCTTAGTATGATATCTTTTGGAACTAATACGGGCATTATGAATGCTCCTGTAATTTCTTTTGGATATGATGCTTTTTTATGGATATGATGAACCGAGTATTGAGGAATATTTGGATCGATTCGTTGTTGTCTTTATTGATGACATACTTATATATTCCAAAAGTCGTGAAGATCGTGAGCACCATTTGAAAATTTGGTACTCAAAAGGCTTCGTGAAAACAAACTATATGCCAAATTGAAGAAATGTGAGTTTGGGCGAGAAGTAGCATTCCTTGGGCACGTGGTGTCGAAACATGGAGTATATCATTGATCCGTGAAGATTGAAGCAATACAAAGTTAGAACAACCAAAGTCGATGATGAAATGTCACGTAGCTTTTGGGCTTAGGCTATTGGTTATTATCGGAGATTAGTGGAAGGGTTTTCTCGAATCGCTACTCCATTCTTTCATTAACTTTCGGAAGGATACAAAATTCGTTTGGAGCGAAGAATGCGAGAAGAGTTTCAAGAGCTTAAGAGGAGACTTATTAAGACTGTTACAACAATACCATCTGGTTCGGATGGATTTGTTATCTAAATGATGCTTGAGCAAAGGGTTAGGATGTGTTCTCATGCAGCGTGGGAAAGTCATAGCTTTATGCCTCGCGACAACTTAAAAGAGTATGAGAGGAATTATCCTACTCATGATCTAGAGTTAGCGGCGATCGTTTTTGTTAAAAATATGGAGCACTATCATATGGGGAGAAAGTGGAGATATATTCAGACCATAAAAAGCCTTAAATATTTCTTCACTCAAAAAAGAACTCAACATGCGGCGGTGACGTTGGCTCGAGCTATTGAAAGACTACGACCACACTATTGATACCATCTGGAAAAGCGAGCGTGGTAGGTGACGCGTTGAGTAGAAGATCATATGCGAGGAGCAGAGTGCGATGATGTCGAGTATACGTATAGAGCCGACTTTAATAGAAAAAGTTAAGGTTCTTTCGAGCCCGCAGGCCGGAGTCGATGCGTATGAAGAAGAAAGTACAAGAAGGAGCTATTAGGAGCGAGAATTGATGAAGAAGGAATACTTGAGTCCACTCTAGACTTTGTGTTCTAACGACTACGATTTGAAGTCAAGATTATGATGGAGGGCACTGATACACCATTTGCGATCCATCCTGGAAGTACTAAAATGTATCGTGATCTTGACATACATTTTGGTGGAACAATATGAAGAGAGAGATTGCAAAGTTTATCTCGATGTGTTTAACTTGTCAGCGTGTAAAGGCGGAGCATCTGGTACCTAAGGGTCCGTTGCAACCACTTGAGATTAGAAATGGAAGTGGGAACACATTACCATGGATTTCGTTCTGGGTCTTCCTACGGTTTCTCAAGGCATCAATCTTTATTTGGGTTATTGTTGATAGATTAACCAAAAGTCTGCTCATTTCTTGCCGATCGGGAGACTTATTCCTTGAGCGTCTTCTTTAGTATATGCGTGAATGAGATTGTGAGGTTGCATGGCATGCCGGTATCCATAGTTTGGATCGTGACCCAAGATTCACTTCAAGATTTTGGGTTAGCTTGCAAAAAGCTATGAGCGCAGTTTGCGATTTAGTTTACGCATACCATCCCTAAGCAGACAGACATGATCGAGAGAGGACTATTCAAACTCTTGAAGATCTATTAAGACTACGTGTCCTAGACTTCAAGAGGCGGTTGGGATAAGTATTTACCATTGGTGGAATTCTCTACAACAACGATTATCGAGGCAAGTATAGGTGTGGCTCCATTGAAGCATTATATGGGCCGAAAATGTAGATCTCTCGATATGTTGGGATGAGGTGGGTGAAGCAACATTGTTGGGACCCAGAGTTAGTACGCGTATGACTAAAGAAAAGATTCAAATGATTCGACAAGCGTATACAAAGCGGCACAAGATCGACAAAAAGAGTTATGCGGATCTTCATCGAAAGGGCGTGGAATTTAGTGTAGGGGATCGTGTATTGTTGCGAGTTGCTCCATGGAAGGGAGTTACAAGATTTGGGAAGAGAGGAAAGCTCGATCCACGATTTATTGGTCCATTTCAAATTCTTGACCGAGTAGGAAATGTAGCCTATAGACTTGCGTTACCTCTAAAAGTATGTCTCGTGTTCATAATGTGTTTCACATATCGTACGCCGTAAATATGTGAAAGACGAACCCCGTTATAGAATTAGAAGCCGGACGAAATAGCAGAAGACTTAGCGTATGAGGAGGTACTGTCAAGATCTTGGATAGGAAGGAGCATGTCTACTCTATGAAAGGTCATACCCTGAGTTAAAGTTTTGTGGAGGAATAAATCTTTATAGAGGAAATGACACAGGGAATTGGAAGCGGAAATGAAAGCGAGGTATCCTCACTTTTGAAACACAGAATACGTCGTCGATTTCGAGAATGAAATTTCATAAGGAGGGAGGTTGTAAGACCCCAACTTATTATTAATGAAATTTAATTTTCTCTATTTATTATTTTGAAATAGTAAGGGTTGATGTGATTAATGTGGATAGTTAGGGGTAAAATCATGAAATATTTCAAAATAAGCAAGTGGTTATAAAATATTCATTTGTTGGGGAATATTCGTTTGGTCGTGGAATATTAAATCTTTGTCGGGAATATTAAATGCGACAGCCTTGACCATGTGTGGGCCCATGAAGCGATTGGATGAAGAAAGCGACAAATATAAGTTGGTTAAAAATACTTGGCGTAGTTATTCACAGATTATCTTTGTTAAAATACTCGGTGGTTAAAACACGATGCTTTGCGGTATTGCACGATTATTGATTCTTACGTGAAGGCACTACTCGATAATGGTTACGATAATTCTTTATTCGATTATTTTATTGAGTTAATAATTCTTTGCGTTGATATTTTATATTCTTTGTTGTTTGATAATTGTCATTTACGATATTTTTCATTATCGAAGCAATAATTCATATTATCTGAATAATATTATTAGATAACATTATTGGCGATGTCTAGAAAGTTACATCTAAGGAGAGGTTTGGTCACCTAATTGCTTGGCATGATGAGGAGAAATTCTTATTGGAAAGCCCCTGCTTTCAGGAGGCTGCACGGTTGTCGATATTGTGATTACGTAATATTATTTGTGAATAATTAATTATTGATTCATATGATGAGGAAAATATTGATTTTATGTGGATATAGATGGAGAAAATTTTTAATGTGACAATTGTTGAAAATTGAAATTTTATCTTTTACGATAAAATAATTCATTTAAATATATTATTATATTTTAATAATATAATAATGGTGATATTTTTACAACGAATGTGGGATATATGAGTATCTGAGGAGGAGGAAGAGTATTTTTGTTGCAATAAATGTTTAAAACATGTTAAACATGTCGGTGGACCCCATTTATTATTTGAAATTTGATTATATTTTGTAAAATTGCCCTAGTTTGTGGATTTGGTCAATTTACATTTGGAATTTGGAAAAACTTTCTTACGCAAAGTTGTAGAGAATTGAATTTCCTATAAAAACTCATGAGATTCAAATTTTCTGATAAAAGGGCTATTTATTGTGAATTATTGAAGTTAGAAGCTCAAAATAATTGATTTTGGAAGTTTTAATTATTTTTTTAAGAAAAACGTTTTTTTTGCATTTAAGTGGGCTAACATGTGATATTAATTGCTGAAATCAGATCTTCAAAAGATGGGCTAAGGAAATTTATAATATATATTAATATTTTATTAAATTTTATAACTTTGGTGTTCTAAGCATTTTCTATAAATAGGGTCTTGGGTTAGAATTGAAAATCACACACGAAGCTGAAGTTTTCTCTCTCTATATTATCGGCGTATTCTTGTGAGTATTTTGAGTATACTTTGAGTATTGTTAGGCGGTCTGAAGTTCCTTGACCTTATACGGTATTCAATTAGAAGTCTTAATCTTTCGAGGTAAGGGATGTTATTTTCTTCTCGAATGATATTATTTCTTGATATCATTATCTTTGAAATATTGGTTGGAACTTTTTATCAAATTTGGAACTTTTTCATATCGGGGTTCTATTATGAGTTCTTATTCACGAGTTCTTATTCACGAGTTCTTATTCATGATTCTTATTCACGATTCTTCACGAGTCTTATTAAATGAAGCGTGAAGATGTTTTTGTGGAATTTCTATCTTTTGGTGTCGGAGATTCTTATTCACGTATCTGACCTTTATTCACGTATCTGACCTTATTCATAGAAAAATAAAATTTCTTCTTTTTTGTCAAAATATCTAATACGGATACTAGCTTTGATTGTATCCGTGTTTTGATCATTCTTGAATTTTTTACCACTATGATTATTTTTGAGGTATTATTTTGAACATGGATAAAACAAAGTACGAATCCTTAATCCTTAATCCTTGTCATTTTGTTTCCTTTGGATTCGTTTTTTTTAAAAAATATTTTTCATCATCCTCGGTCTTAAATGATGATATTATTGAATATCTTTGGCTTTGTAGTGCAAAGATGAATGATTTCGAAGAATATCTTTGGTAGTAGTGCAAAGATGAGCAGTGTTTAGATGAACATGACCGGTGATGAATATCTTTGGCTTTTGTAGTGCAAAGATGAATATTTGATTCGGATGTATATTGATTGATGTTACGGGGATAAAAGATGAGCGATGAACTTTTAAATTCATACATAGAAGATAGTAGTTTGCATTCTCTCTTAACTCTTCTAATGAATTATTATTTCATTGCGAATATTGATTTAAAATTTGTTTCTATTGTATTACATTAGATTTTTCCTGTTGAAGACTAACGATAATTTGTTGTATATTATCTTAGTCGTAATATTCTTTTCTTGGGCTAGTTGAGCTCACCCTTTTCCTTTTGTTCCATTTTTCTTCTCGGAGGCGAGAATATAGCGATGTCAGTCGGGGGGTATGGAATGAAGGTTTTAGAAAGGATTGTTTAGTAGTCCTCACCATTTTGTAAAATAATGTATCGATAAATGTGATGAGGATTTATTTGAGTATAGATATTATACAGAAGATAATATTTGTATTCAAACTCACAGTTTTTCTTGTTGTAATAATAAAGTTGTAGTTGTTTACATACCGTGTATTGTATTTCGAGAATAGGTGATGTATACCTATTTTGGGGGCGTCATGCGGTTAGTATCGAGCTTAGGGATATGATCTCTGGCGGAGATCGGGGAATAGAACTAGGAGGGAGGGAGGCAGAGTAAATCCTTTGCTAGTGTGTCTACTAAGCTTATTTTTTAGTTAGAATGGGTATATAGGGATATTATGTGATATATTGATTTCCTTAATTAACCCTTGTTTTATAGCGGTATTTGAGAATGTCATTGAGAATATTAACAATGGAAATGAGGCCAGTGGAGCGCTTTGTACTCGCCCTGTGAGGAGAGCGTCAGTGGTGGCGATGTTCCTCTGTGAACAACACCTGCTTTGGCGAGATGATGAGCGAGGGGATGTTTAGAAGCTTTTTTTGATTCATACAAAATCGAGACGAGGAGACTTCGTGTTCAAAATCTGAGGAGAAATGATAGCAATTCACGGGTTGTCACGGCCAAGCGATTCGAAAAAGTTGGGACCACGAATTTTAAGGAAAGCGGATCCGATCATCGTGGCGGAAACATGGGTCAAACAAATTACAAGATATTCGATGTCTTGGGATGCGGAGAGCGAAGGTTCCATTCGCCACACCTTATGTTAAAGTGGCGGCGGACTCTTTGGTGGGAATGCGTAAGCGTACCCATCGGTACTTTTCGGCATGTCTTGGGAAAGCGTTTGAAACTATTTAATGACAAATACTTTCACGAAAGTGTTCGTCGTATGAAGGAAGTGGAGTTCATTGATTAGAAGCAAAACAACATGGCGGTGTCTCGATGCGAGGCAAAGTTTGCGAGTTATCGAGTTTGCACCTCATTTGGTGGAGAATGAGGAGCGATATGGCGGATGTTTCTTAGAGGTTTGAAACCGGCGTCGTCGATATCTCATTTCTCATAAATTTTCTCTCTACCGGGATGTTGTAAGCAGGGCTCAATTATTAGGCGAGATACTTGAATACGGTCATTTGAGGACCCTGACGAGGATCGTACCGGAGATAGCGATCAGCAGAATAATGATAACCGGCGGAGAAAGAAAGAGCGGACAAAAATGGTAACCACTCTGGTGGTAATAATCATGGCCGTGAAAATAGAAGAAGCGAGTCGGGAGGAGATTTTAAAAAGGAGATTTAACAGCGACCATATGAAGGCAGCGGTCTTGCGTGACAAGCGGTTCTAAGGGAGGAGAAGCGACCACCGGTCGTATCTTATAAATCACGGGAAGAGGACATATCGGTCAAGCGTCCCTGACAGTTCAAGGTATGCTATAATTGTGGAAAGGAAGGACATATCGCTCGAGATTATGCGATGGCGAAACCTAGTTAGTGAGGGACGGTGACTCGAAATTATCCCGAGAAAAGTCGAAAGTCAGCGATTAGGGAAGGCGTTTGTTGTGGTTGGTCAAAATCGAGGAACCAAGCGAGGTGATCACGGGTAAGCTATTTATAAATTCTTGCGAAGTTTATACCTTACTTGATCTAGGTGCTACCCATTCATTTATCTCTCTCTGCTTGTGCTCAGCGTTTAAACTTGACTCAGGAGAAATTAGACTTTGACTATCTGTGGAAACTCAGTTAGGAGAAACTTTCATCACATCCTTTGTTTATAAATCTTGTTTGATTCAAGTTGGCACCATTACCTTTTGTTGACCTTATCTCTTTAAAGATACTTGCTTTTGATGTGATTTTAGGGATTGATTGGTTAACTACTCATCATACCAAAATTGATTGTTTTTCGTAAGGTTGTTAGTTTTCATATTCTAACCAACTTGACTTTGTTATGCAATTCAAACAACTAAACCATTAAAATCAATCCTTTGTCATATCTAATCATAAAAGCTATTCGTTTATTGAAAAGCGGATGTCAAGCTTTCTTAGCCCATGTTATGGATTTGAATAAAGACACGTCAAATTTGAATAATATTCTGTTGTTATTGACTTTCTGGCGTATTTTTCGAAGAACTTCCGGTCTACCCCGAGCGTGAAGTTGAATTCTTTATTGATCTTGAACTTTGGTACAAGCCCATTTCTAAAAACCCATATCGAATGGCTCTATTGAACTTGAGGAGTTAAAGGTCAACTTCGAGGAATTGTTGGACATCGGTTTCATTAAATCTAGTACATCTCCTTGGGGTGCTCTGTTTTATTTGTAAAGAAGAAAAGGCGGAGTATCGACTTTGTATTGACTATCGGGAATTGAACCATGTCACCATCGAGAGAATAGGTATCCTCTACCTCGTATTGATGACTTGTTTGACCGATTCTGAGGGCACAATTCTTTTCAAAAATCGATCTTAGATTACGGATATCATCGGTGAAGATTAGGCGAGGATATTCAAAGGCGCCTTGAGAACTTCGGTATGGGCATTATGAATTCTTAGTCGTGTCTTTCGGACTAACTAATGCTCTATGACTTTCATGGATATGATGAGCCAAAGTATTCAAGGAATATTTGGATCGATTCGTTGTTGTCTTTATTGATGACATCCTTATATATTCAAAAGTCGTGAAGATCATGAGCACCGTTTGAAATTTGGTACTCGAAGGCCCGTGAAAACAAACTATATGCCAAATTGAAGAAATCACGAGTTACGGCTTGAGGAAGTAGCATTCCTTGGGCGCGTGGTGTCGAAACATGGAGTATCTGTTGATCTGGTGAAGATTGAAGCAATCTGAAGTTAGAACAGCAAAGAAGTCGGTGGTTGAAGTAATCGTAGCTTTTGGGCTTATTTGGTTATTATCGGGATTTAGTGGAAGGGTTTTCTCGAATCGCTACTCCATTAACTTCGGCTAACTTCGGAAGGATACAAAATTCGTTTGGAGCGAAGAATCGAGAAGAGTTTCAAGAGCTTAAGAGGAGACTTATTTTTTTGTTCTAACAATACCATCTGGTTCGGATGGATTTGTTATCTCTGATGATGCTTGAGGCAAAGGGTTAGGATGTGTTCTCATGCAGCGTGGGAAAGTCATAGCCTATGCCTCGCGACAACAAAAGAGTATGAGAGGAATTATCCTACTCATGATCTAGAGTTAGCGGCCCGATCGTTTCATATTAAAAATATGGAGCACTATCTCATATGGGGAGAAAGTGGAGATATATTGGACCGTAAAAGCCTTAAATATTTCTTCACTCAAAAAAGAACTCGACATCTGGCGGTGACGTTGGCTCGAGCTATTGAAGACTACGACCCACACTATTGATACCATCACGGAAAAGCGAGAGCGTGGTAGGGTGCGCGTTGAGTAGAAGATCATATGCGAGGAGCGAGTGCGATGATGTCAAGTATCGCGTAGAACCCGACTTTAATAGAAAAAGTTAAGGTTGCTCGAGCCCTTGGGCCGGAGGCGTCGTATGAAGAAAAATACAAGAAGGAGCTATTAGGGCGAGAATTGATGAAGAAGGAATACTTGAGTCCACTCTAGACTTTGTGTTCTAACGACTACGATTTGAAGTACAAGATTATGATGGAGGGCTGATACACCATTTGCGATCCATCTGGAAGTCTTAAAATGTATCGTGATCTTGACATACATTTTGGTGGAACAATATGAAGAGAGATTGCAAAGTTTATCTCGATGTGTTTAACTTGTCGGCGTGTAAAGGTAGGCATCTGGTACCTAAAGGGTCGTTGCAACCACTTGAGATTCGAAATGGAAGTGGGAACACATTACCATGGATTTTAGTTACGGGTCTTCCTACGGTTTCTCAAGGCATCAATCTTTATTTGGGTTATTGTTGATAGATTAACCAAGTCTGCTCATTTCTGCAAATCACTGGGAGACTTATTCCTTGAGCGTCTTGCTAGTATATGCGTGAATGAGATTGTGAGGTTGCATGGCATGATGTATCCATAGTTTTGGATCGTGACCCAGATTACTTGAGATTTTGGGTTAGCTTGCAAAAAAAAGCTATGAGCGCAGTTGCGATTTAGTTGACGCATACCATCCCCCAAGCGGACGGACGATCGAGAGAGGACTATTCAAACTCTTGAAGATCTATTAAGACTACTGTGTCCTAGACTTCAAAGGCGGTTAGGATAAGTATTTACCATTGGTGGAATTCTCCTACAACAGCGAGTTATCGAGCAAGTATAGGTGTGGCTCCATTGAAGCATTATATGGGCCGAAAATGTCGTTCTCGATATGTTGGGATGAGGTGGGTGAAGCGACATTGTTGGGACACGAGTTGAAATGCGTATGACTCTGAAAAGATTCAAATGATTCGACAGCGGCACAAGATCGACAAAAGAGTTATGCGGATCTTCATCGAAAGGGCGTGGAATTTAGTGTGAGGGGATCGTGTATTGTTGCGAGTTGCTCCATGGAAGGAGTTACAAGATTTGGGAGAGAGGAAAGCTCGATCCACGATTTATTGGTCCATTTCAAATTCTTGCCAGGAGTAGGAAATGTAGCCTATAGACTTGCGTTACCTCCAGTACGTGTTATAATAATGTGTTTCACATATGTACTTACGTAAATATTAACGTTATAGAATTAGAGCCGGACGAAATAGCAGAAGACTAGCGTATTATTATCTTGGATAGGAAGGGCATGTCCCTTTGAAAAGGTCATAAGAAGTTAAAGTTTTGTGGAGGAATAAATTTATAGGATGTTGATTTGACCTTTTGAAACACAATGTCGTCGATTTAGAAATTTCATAAGGAGGGAGGTTGTAAGACCCCAACTTATTAAATGAAATTTAATTTTTCTCTTTATTATTTTGAAATAGTAAGGGTTGATGTGATTAATGTGGATAGTTAGGGGTAAAATCATAAATATTTCAAAATAAGCGAGTGGTTATAAAATATTCATTGTTGTCGGGGAATATTCGTTTGGTGGTGTGGAATATTAAATCTTGTCGGGGAATATTAAATGCGGCAGTATGACCGTAATATGTGGGCCCATGTGAGCGATTGGATGAAAAAGCGACAAATATAAGTTGTTTTTAAAAATAGCAGGCGTAGTTATTCACAGATTATCTTGTTAAAATACTAAATTGGTTAAAACACGGTGCTTTGCGGTATTGCACCAATTATTGATTCTTACGTGAAAGGCTTTACTTTCGATAATGGTTACGATAATTCTTATTCGATATTTTATTGAGTTAATAATTCTTTGCGTTGATATTTTATATTCTTTGTTGTTTGATAATTGTCATTTTACGATATTTTTCATTATCGAAGCAATAATTCATATTATCTGAATAATATTATTAGATAACATTATTGGCGATGTCTAGAAAGTTACATCTAAGGAGAGGTTTGGTCACTAATTGCGGCGCCCGATGAGGAGAAATTCTTATTGGAAAGCCCCTCTTTCACAGGAAGCGCACTGGTTGTCGATATTGTGATTACGTATAATATTATTTGTGAATAATTAATTATTGATTCATATGATGAGGAAAATATTGATTTTATGTGGATATAGATGGAGAAAATTTTAATGTGACAATTGTTGAAAATTGAAATTTTATCTTTTACGATAAAATAATTCATTTAAATATATTATTATATTTTAATAATATAATAATGGTGATATTTTTAACGAATGTGGGATATATGAGTATATCTGAGGAGGAAGAGTATTTTTGTTGCAATAAATGTTTAAAACATATTAAACATGTCGGTGGACCCCATTTATTATTTGAAATTTGATTATAGCTTTTGTAAAATTGCTAGTTTGTGGATTTGGTCAATTTACATTTGGAATTTGGAAAAACTTTCTTACGCAAAGTTGTAGAAATTGAATTTCCTATAAAAACTCTTGAGATTCAAATTTTTCTGATAAAAGGGCTATTTATTATGAATTATTGAAGTTAGAAGCTCAAAATAATTGATTTTGGAAGTTTTAATTATTATTTTAAAAGAAAAACGTTTTTTTTGCATTTTAAGTGGGCTAACATGTGATATTAATTGCTGAAATCAGATCTTCAAAAAGATGGCGTAGGAAATTTATATATATATATTAATATTTTATTAAATTTTACGCTTTGGTTATTCTAGCATTTTCTATAAATAGGGTCTTGGGTTAGAATTGAAAATCACACACGAAGCTGAAGTTTTTCTCTCTATATTATCGGCGTATTCTTGTGAGTATTTTGAGTATACTTTGAGTATTGTTAGGCGGTCTGAGTTCCTTGACACTTATACGGTATTCATTATTTAAAGTCTTAATCTTTTCGAGGTAAGGGATGTTATTTTCTTCTCGAATGATATTATTTCTTGATATCATTATCTTTGAAATATTAGTTGGAACTTTTTATCAAATTTGGAACTTTTTCATATCGGGGGTTATATTTCTTATTAATGATTCTTATTCACGTTCTTATTCATGAATTTGGATTCTTATTTAAAGTACTATTAAGTGAAGCGTGAAGAGATTTTTATTGGAATTTCTATCTTTTGGTGTCGGATTTTTATTCATTCGTATCACGGCCTTATTCACGTATCTGACCTTTATTCATAGAAAAATAAAATTTTTCTTTTTGTCCAAAATATCTAATACGGATACTAGCTTTGATTGTATCCATGTTTTGATCATTCTTGAATTTTACACCACTTATGATATTTTTTTGAGGTATTTTTGAACATGGATAAAACAAAATACGAATCCTTAATCCTTAATCCTTGTCATTTTGTTTCCTTTGGATTCGTTTCTTTAAAAAAAAATATTTTTCATCATCCTCGGTCTTAAATGATGATATTATTGAATATCTTTGGCTTTTGTAGTCAAAGATGAATGATTTCGAAGAATATCTTTGGGCGTAGTGCAAAGATGAGCAGTGTTTAGATGAACATGACCCGGTGATGAATATCTTTGGCTGTAGTGCAAAGATGAATATTTGATTCGAGATGTATATTGATTGATGTTACGGGGATAAAAGATGAGCGATGAACTTTTAAATTCATACATAGAAGATAGTAGTTTGCATTCTCTCTTAACTCTTCTAATGAATTATTATTTCATTGCGAATATTGATTTAAAATTTGTTGTCTATTGTATTACTATTAGATTTTTCCTGTTGAAGACTAACGATAATTTGTTGTATATTATCTTAGTCGTAATATTCTTTCTTGGGCTAGTTGAGCTCACCCTTTTCCTTTTGTTCCATTTTTTCTTCTCGGGAGGCGAGAATATAGCGAGTGCGAGTCGGGGTATGGAATGAAGGTTTTAGAAAGAGTTGTTTAGTAGTCCTCACCATTTTGTAAAATAATGTATCGATAAATGTGATGAGGATTTATTTGAGTATAGATATTATCAGAAGATAATATTTGTATTCAAACTCACAGTTTCTTGTTGTAATAATAAAGTTGTAGTTGTTTTACGTACCGTGTATTGTGATTTCGGAATGGGTGATGTATACTATTTTGGGGGCGTCACGGTTAGTATCGAGCTTAGGGATATGATCTCTGGCGGAGATCGGGGAATAGAACTAGGAGGGAGGCAGAGTAAATCCTTCGCTAGTGTGTGTCTACTAAGCTTATTTTTTAGTTAGTGGGTATATAGGATATTATGTGATATATTGATTTCCTTAATTAACCCTTGTTTTATGGCGGTATTTGAGAATGTTTGAGAATATTAACAATGGAAATGAGGCAGTGGAGAGCGCTTTGTACTCACCTGCGAGGAGAGCGTACAGCAAGTGGTGATGTTCCTCCTGTGAACAACACCATTGGCGAGATGATGAGCGAGGGGATGTTTAGAAGCTTTTGCGATTCATGCAAAATCAGACGAGGAGACTTCGTGTTCAAAATCTGAGGAGAAATGATAGCAATTCACGGGTTATCACGTGAGCGATTCGAAAAGTTGGGACCACGAATTTAAGGAAAGCGGATCGATCATGGCGGAAACATGGGTCGAAACAAATTACAAGATATTCGATGTCTTGGGATGCGGGAGAACGAAGGTTCCATTCGCCACCTTTATGTAAAGTGGCGGCGGACTCTTGGGTAGAATGCGTGAAGCGTACCCATCGGCCCTTTCGGCATGTCTTGGGAAGCGTTTGAAACTATTTAATGACAAATACTTTCACGAAAGTGTTACGTCGTATGAAGGAAGTGGAGTTCATTGATTAGAACAAAACAACATGGCGGTGTCTCGATGCGAGGCAAAGTTTGCGAGTTATCGGTTTGCACCTCATTTGGTGGAGAATGAGAGCGTATATAGCGGATGTTTCTTAGAGGTTTGAAACGGCATCGTCGATATCTCATTTCTCATAAATTTTCTCTCTTAGGATGTTTGCATGAGGGCTCAATTATTAGGCGAGATACTTGAAATGCGGTGTTGAGGACCCTGACGAGGATCGTACCGGAGATAGCGATCAGCGAGAATAATGATAACCGGCGGAGAAAGAAAAGCGAGACGGACAAAAATGGTAACCACTCTGGTGGTAATCATAGCCGTGAAAATAGAAGAAAGCGAGTCGGGAGGAGATTTTTAAAAAGGAGATTTAACAGCGACCGTATGAAGGCAGCGGTCTTGGCGTGACAGCTGGTTCTAGGGAGGAGAAACGACCACCGGTCGTATCTTTATAAATCACGGAAAAAGAGGACATATCGGTCAAAGCCCTGACAGTTCAAGGTATGCTATAATTGTGGAAAGGAAGGACATATCGCTCGAGATTATGCGATAGCGAAACCTAGTTTATTGTGAGGACGGTGACTCGTATCGAGAAAAGTCGAAAGTCAGCGATTAGGGAAGGCGTTTGTTGTGGTGGTCAAAAAATCGAGGAACAAGCGAGGTGATCACGGGTAAGCTATTTATAAATTCTTGCGAAGTTTATACCTTACTTGATCTACGGTGCTACCCATTCATTTTTCTCTCTCTGCTTGTGCTTTCAGCGTTTAAACTTGACTCAGGAGAAATTAGACTTTGACTATCTGTGGAAACTCAGTTAGGAGAAACTTTCATCACATCCTTTGTTTATAAATCTTGTTTGATTCAAGTTGGCACCATTACACTTACATTGACCTTATCTCTTTAAAGATACTTGCTTTTGATGTGATTTTAGGGATTGATTGGTTAACTACTCATCGTACCAAAATTGATTGTTTTTCGTAAGGTTGTTAGTTTTCATATTCTAACTTGACTTTGTTATGCAATTCAACAACTAAACCATTAAAATCAATCTTTGTCATATCTAATCATAAAAGCTATTCGTTTATTGAAAAGCGGATGTCGAGCTTTCTTAGCCCATGTTATGGATTTGAATAAAGACACGTCAAATTTGAATAATATTCTGTTGTTATTGACTTTCTGGCGTATTTCAGAAGAACTTCCGGTCTACCCCGAGCGTGAAGTTGAATTCTTTATTGATCTTGAACACAGTACAAAGCCCATTTCTAAAACCCCATATCGAATGGCTCTATTGAACCGAGGAGTTAAAGGTCAACTTCGAGGAATTGTTGGACATCGGTTTCATTAAATCTAGTACATCTCCTTGGGGTGCTCTGTTTTATTTGTAAAGAAAGAAAAGCGGGGAGTATGCGACTTTTGTATTGACTATCGGGGAATTGAACCATGTCACCATCGAGAATAGGTATCCTCTACCTCGTATTGATGACTTGTTTGACCGATTGCTGAGGGCACAATTCTTTTCAAAAATCGATCTTAGATTACGGATATCATCATTTGAAGATTAGGCGAGGATATTCAAAGCGCCTTTAGAACTTCGGTATGGGCATTATGAATTCTTAGTCGTGTCTTTCGGATTTAACTAATGCTCTCTATGACTTTCATGGATATGATGAGCCAAGTATTGAGGAATATTTGGATCGTTTCGTTGTTGTCTTTATTGATGACATCCTTATATATTCAAAAGTCGTGAAGATCATGAGCACCCATTTGAAATTTGGTACTCGAAAAGGCCCGTGAAAACAAACTATATGCCAAATTGAAGAAATCGAGTTACGGCTTGAGGAAGTAGCATTCCTTGGCGCGTGGTGTCGAAACATGGAGTATCTGTTGATCCGTGAAGATTGAAGCAATCTGAAGTTGGGGAACAGCAAAGTCGGTGGTGAAATCGTAGCTTTTTGGGCTTAAATTTGGTTATTATCGGAGATTAGTGGAAGGGTTTTCTCGAATCGCTACTCCATTAACTTCGGCTAACTTCGGAAGGATACAAAATTCGTTTGGAGCGAAGAATGCGAGAAGAGTTTCAAGAGCTTAGAGGAGACTTATTTATTTTGTTCTAACAATACCATCTGGTTCGGATGGATTTGTTATCTCTGATGATACTTGAGGCAAAGGGTTAGGATGTGTTCTCATGCAGCGTGGGAAAGTCATAGCTTTATGCCTCGCGACAACTTAAAGAGTATGAGAGGAATTATCCTACTCGTGATCTAGAGTTAGCGCGTGATCGTTTTCTTATTAAAGATATGGAGGCCTTATCTATATGGGAGAAAGTGGAGATATATTAGGACCATAAAAAGCCTTAAATATTTCTTCACTCAAAAAAAAGAACTCGACATGCGGCGGTGACGTTGGCTCGAGCTATTGAAGACTACGACCACACTATTGATACCATCACGGGAAAAGCGAGCGTGGTGGTGGTGGCGTTGAGTAGAAGATCATATCTGCGAGGAGCGAGTGCGATGATGTCGAAGTATCGCGTAGAGCCGACTTTAATAGAAAAAGTTAAGGTTGCTCGAGCCAGCAGGCAGGGGTGATCGTATGAAGAAGAAAGTCTGAGAAGGAGCTATTAGGAGGCGAGAATTGATGAAGAAGGAATACTTGAGTCCCTCTAGACTTTGTGTTCTAACGACTACGATTTGAAGTACAAGATTATGATGGAGGCACTGATACACCATTTGCAATCCATCTGGAAGTACTAAAATGTATCGTGATCTTGACATACATTTTGGTGGAACAATATGAAGAGAGAGATTGCAAAGTTTATCTCGATGTGTTTAACTTGTCGGCGTGTAAAGCGGAGCATCTGGTACCTAAGGGTAAGTTGCAACCACTTGAGATTCGAAATGGAAGTGGGAACACATTACCATGGATTTCGTTCTACGGGTCTTCCTACGGTTTCTCAAGGCATCAATCTTATTTGGGTTATTGTTGATAGATTAACCAAAATCTGCTCATTTTTCTTGCCGTCTGGAGACTTATTCCTTGAGCGTCTTGCTAGTATATGCGTGAATGAGATTGTGAGGTTGCATGGCATGCTGTATCCATAGTTTTGGATCGTGACCCGAGATTCACTTCAAGATTTTGGGTTAGCTTGCAAAAAGCTATGAGCGCAGTTTGCGATTTAGTTGGCATACCATCCCCAAGCAGACGGATGATCGAGAGGACTATTCAAACTCTTGAAGATTTATTAAGACTACTGTGTCCTAGACTTCAAAGGCGGTTGGGATAAGTATTTACCATTGGTGGAATTCTCCTCTGACAGCGAGTTATCGAGGCAAGTATAGGTGTGGCTCCATTTGAAGCATTATATGGGCCGAAAATGTAGTTCTCGATATGTTGGGATGAGGTGGGTGAAGCAACATTGTTGGGACAGAGAGTTAAATGCGTATGACTCTGAAAAGATTCAAATGATTTGACAAGCGTATACAAAGCGGCACAAGATCGACAAAAGAGTTATGCGGATCTTCATCGAAAGGGCGTGGAATTTAGTGTAGGGATCGTGTATTATTTGCGAGTTGCTCCATGGAAGGAGTTACAAGATTTGGGAGAGAGGAAAGCTCGATCCACGATTTATTGGTCCATTTCAAATTCTTGATTGAGAGTAGGAAATGTAGCCTATAGACTTGCGTTACCTCAAAGTATGTCTCGTGTTCATAATGTGTTTCACATATCGTACTTAGTAAATATGTGAAAGACCGAACCACGTTATAGAGTTAGAAGCAGGACGAAATAATAGAAGACTTAGCGTATGAGGAGGTACTGTCGAGATCTTGGATAGGAAGGAGCATGTCCCTGGCATGAAAGGTCATACCACAAGTTAAAGTTTTGTGGAGGAATAAATGCTTTATAGAGAAATGACACAGGAATTGGAAGCGGAAATGAAAGCGAGGTATCCTCACCTTTTGAAACACACCGAAGTGCGTCGTCGATTTCGAGGATGAAATTTCATAAGGAGGGAGGTTGTAAGACCCCAACTTATTATTAATGAAATTTAATTTTCTCTATTTATTATTTTGAAATAGTAAGGGTTGATTTGATTAATGTGGATAGTTAGGGGTAAAATCATAAATATTTCAAAATAAGCGAAGTGGTTATAAAATATTCATTGTTGTCGGGGAATATTCGTTTGGTGGTGGAATATTAAATCTTTGTCGGGGAATATTAAATTAAATGCAGTATGACCGTGTGTGGGCCCATGTGAGCGATTGGATGAAGAAAGCGACAAATATAAGTTGTTTAAAAATAGCGGCGTAGTTATTACAGATTATCTTGTTAAAATACTCGGTGGTTAAAACACGGTGCTTTGCGGTATTGCACGATTATTGATTCTTACGTGAAGGCTACTCGATAATGGTTACGATAATTCTTTATATTTTATTTTATTGATTTAATAATAATTTTGCGTTGATATTTTATTATATTCTTTGTTGTTTGATAATTGTCATTTACTGATATTTTTCATTATCGAAGCGATAATTCATATTATCTGAATAATATTATTAGATAACATTATTGGCAATGTCTAGAAAGTTACATCTAAGGAGAGGTTTGGTCACTAATTGCGGCGCGATGAGGAGAAATTCTTATTGGAAAGCCCCTGCTCACAGGAGCTGCTTTGGTTGTCGATATTGTGATTACGTAATATTATTTGTGAATAATTAATTATTGATTCATATGATGAGAGAAAATATTGATTTTATGTGGATATAGATGGAAAATTTTTAATGTGACAATTGTTGAAAATTGAAATTTTATCTTTTACGATAAAATAATTCATTTAAATATATTATTATATTTTAATAATATAATAATGGTGATATTTTACAACGAATGTGGGATATATGAGTATCTGAGGAGGAAAGAGTATTTTTGTTGCAATAAATGTTTAAAACATATTAAACATGTCGGTGGACCCCATTTATTATTTGAAATTTGATTATAGCTTTGTAAAATTGCTTGGTTTGTGGATTTGGTCAATTTACATTTGGAATTTGGAAAAACTTTCTTACGCAAAGTTGTAGAAATTGAATTTCCTATAAAAAAACTCATGAGATTTGAATTTTTCGATAAAAGGGCTATTTATTATGAATTATTGAAGTTAGAAAGCTCAAAATAATTGATTTTGGAAGTTTTAATTATTATTTTTAAGAAAAACGTTTTTTGCATTTAAGTGGGCTAACATGTGATATTAATTGCTGAAATCAGATCTTCAAAAAGATGGGCTAAGGAAATTTATATATATATATTAATATTTTATTAAATTTTTACTTTTTGTGTATTTAGCATTTTCTATAAATAGGGTCTTAGGTTAGAATTGAAAATCACACGAAGCTGAAGTTTTCTCTCTCTATATTATCGGCGTATTCTTGTGAGTATTTTGAGTATACTTTGAGTATTGTTAGGCGGTGCAAGTTCCTTGACCTTATGTCACGGTATTAAATTTAGAAATCTTAATCTTTCGAGGTAAGGGATGTTATTTTTTTCTCGAATGATATTATTTCTTGATATCATTATCTTTGAAATATTGGTTGGAACTTTTTATCAAATTTGGAACTTTTTTTCATGTCGGGGTTCTTATTCATGAGTTCTTATTCACGATTCTTATTATTCATTGAGTTCTTATTCACGATTCTTATTCACGAGTACTATTCGTGAAGCGTGAAGATGTTTTTTGTGAAATTTCTATCTTTTGGTGTGAGATTCTTATTCACGTATTATTCACGTATCTGACCATTCTGACACTATTCATAGAAAAATAAAATTTCTTCTTTTTGTCAAAATATCTAATACGGATACTAGCTTTGATTGTATCCATGTTTTGATCATTCTTGAATTTTACACCACTATGATTATTTTTGAGGTATTTTTGAACATGGATAAAACAAAATCTGAATCCTTAATCCTTAATCCTTGTCATTTTGTTTCCTTTGGATTCGTTTCTTTAAAAAAATATTTTCATCATCCTCGGTCTTAAATGATGATATTATTGAATATCTTTTTGCTTTTGTAGTGCAAAGATGAATGATTTCTGAAGAATATCTTTGGTAGTAGTGCAAAGATGAGCAGTGTTTAGATGAACATGACCCGGTGATGAATATCTTTGGCTGTAGTGCGAAGATGAATATTTGATTTCGGATGTATATTGATTGATGTTACGGGGATAAAAGATGAGCGATGAACTTTTAAATTCATACATAGAAGATAGTAGTTTGCATTCTCTACTTAACTCTTCTAATGAATTATTATTTCAGCTGCGAATATTGATTTTAAAATTTGTTGTCTATTGTATTCTATTAGATTTTTCCTGTTGAAGACTAATGATAATTTGTTGTATATTATCTTAGTCGTAATATTCTTTCTTGGGCTAGTTGAGCTCACCCTTTTCCTTTTTGTTCCATTTTTCTTCTCGGGGCGAGAATATATAAGCGAGTGCAGTCGGGGTATGGAATGAAGGTTTTAGAAGAGAGTTGTTTAGTAGTCCTCACCATTTTGTAAAATAATGTATCGATAAATGTGATGAGGATTTATTTGAGTATAGATATTGTGCAGAAGATAATATTTGTATTCAAACTCACGATTTTTCTTGTTGTAATAATAAAGTTGTAGTTGTTTTTACATACCATGTATTGTGATTTCGAGAATGGGTGATGTATACCTATTTTGACCCAGGTCGTATCTTTATAAATCTTGGGAAAGAGGACATATCGGTCCAAGCATCCCTGACAGATTCAAGGTATGCTATAATTGTGGAAAGGAAGGACATATCGCTTCGAGATTATACGATGTGAAACCTAGTTCAGTGAGAGACGGTGACTCAAAAACATCCCAGAAAGAAAATCGAAAAGTCAGTTCGATTGGGAAGGCGTTTGTTGTATTTGGTCAAAATCGAGGAACCAAACGAGGTGATCACGGGTAAGCTATTTATAAATTCTTGCGAAGTTTATACCTTACTTAATCGGTCTACCCATTCATTTATCTCTCTCTGCTTGTGCTCAGCGTTTAAACTTGACTCAGGAGAAATTAGACTTTGACCTATCTGTGGAAACTCAGTTAGGAGAAACTTTCATCATCCATTTGTTTATAAATCTTGTTTGATTGAGTTGGCACCATTACCTTAATTGTTGACCTTATCTCTTTAAAGATACTTGCTTTTGATGTGATTTTAGGGATTGATTGGTTAACTACTCATCGTACCAAAATTGATTGTTTTCGTAAGGTTGTTAGTTTTCGTATTCTAACTTGACTTTGTTATGCAATTCAAGCAACTAAACCATTAAAATCAATCAATTTATCATATCTAATCATAAAGCTATTCGTTTATTGAAAAGCGGATGTCGAGCTTTCTTAGCCCATGTTATGGATTTGAATAAAGACACGTCAAATTTGAATAATATTCTGTTGTTATTGACTTTCTGGCGTATTTCTGAAGAACTTCCGATTCTACCCAGAGCGTGAAGTTGAATTCTTTATTGATCTTGAACTGGTATAAAGCCCATTTCTAAAACCCCATATCGAATGGCTCTATTGAACTTGAGGAGTTAAAGGTCAACTCTGAGGAATTGTTGGACATCGGTTTCATTAGATCTAGTACATCTCCTTGGGGTGCTCTGTTTTATTTGTAAAGAAGAAAGGCGGGAGTATGCGACTTTGTATTGACTATCGGGAATTGAACCATGTCACCATCAAGAATAGGTATCCTCTACCTCGTATTGATGACTTGTTTGACCCGATTGCAAGGAGCACTGATTCTTTTCAAAAATCGATCTTCGTTACGGATATCATCGGTGAAGATTAGGCGAGGATATTCAAAGGCGCCTTTAGAACTCGGTATGGGCATTATGAATTCTTAGTCATGTCTTTCGGATTGACTAATGCTCCTGCTTGACTTTCATGGATATGATGAGCAAGAGTATTCAAGGAATATTTGGATCGGTTCGTTGTTGTCTTTATTGATGACATCCTTATATATTCAAAAGTCGTGAAGATCATGAGCACCGTTTGAAATTTGGTACTCGAAGGCCCGTGAAAACAAACTATATGCCAAATTGAAGAAATCGAGTTACGGCTTGAGGAAGTAGCATTCCTTGGGCGCGTGGTGTCGAAACATGGAGTATCTGTTGATCCGTGAAGATTGAAGCAATCTGAAGTTAGAACAAGCGAAAAGTCGGTGGTTGAAATCACGTAGCTTTTTTGGGCTTAAATTTGGTTATTATCGGAGATTAGTGGAAGGGTTTTCTCGAATCGCTACTCCATTAACTTCGACTAACTTCGGAAGGATACAAAATTCGTTTGGGCGAAGAATCGAGAAAGAGTTTCCAAGAGCTTAAGAGGAGACTTATTTGGGCTTTTTTACAACAATACCATCTGGTTCGGATGGATTTGTTATCTCTGATGATGCTTGACGCAAAGGGTTAGGATGTGTTCTCATGCAGCGTGGGAAAGTCATAGCTTTATGCCTCGCGACAACTTAAAAGAGTATGAGAGGAATTATCCTACTCATGATCTAGAGTTAGCGGCCGATCGTTTCTTGTTAAAGATATATGGAGCACTTATCTATATGGGAGAAAGTGGAGATATATTAGGACCATAAAAGCCTTAAATATTTCTTCACTCGAAAAAAGAACTCGACATCTTGGCGGTGACGTTGGCTCGAGCTATTGAAGACTACGACCACACTATTGATACCATCTTGGAAAAAGCGAGCGTGGTAGGTGGTGCGTTGAGTAGAAGATCATATCACGAGGAAAGAGTGCGATGATGTCAAGTATCGCATAGAGAATGACTTTAATAGAAAAAGTTAAGGTTCTTTCGAGCCACCTGGCCGGTGATCATGCGTATGAAGAAGAAAGTCTGAGAAGGAGCTATTAGGGCGAGAATTGATGAAGAAGGAATACTTGAGTCCACTCTAGACTTTGTGTTTCTAACGACTACGATTTGAAGTACAAGATTATGATGGAGGCACACTGATACACCATTTGCGATCCATCACGGAAGTACTAAAATGTATCGTGATCTTGACATACATTTTGGTGGAACAATATGAAAGAGAGATTGCAAAGTTTATCTCGATGTGTTTAACTTGTCAGCGTGTAAAGGCGGAGACATCTAGTACCTAAGGTAGTTGCAACCACTTGAGATTCGAAATGGAAGTGGGAACACATTACCATGGATTTCGTTACGGGTCTTCCTACGGTTTCTCGAGGCATCAATCTTTATTTGGGTTATTGTTGATAGATTAACCAAATCTGCTCATTTCTTGCCGTCGGAGACTTATTCCTTGAGCGTCTTGCTAGTATATGCGTGAATGAGATTGTGAGGTTGCATGGCATGCCTGTATCCATAGTTTTGGATCGTGACCCAAGATTCACTTCAAGATTTTGGGTTAGCTTGCAAAAAGCTATAGGCGCAGATTTGCGATTGATTTGGCATACCATCCTCAAGCGGACGGACAATCGAGAGAGGACTATTCAAACTCTTGAAGATCTATTAAGACTCGTGTCCTAGACTTCAAAGGCGGTTAGGATAAGTATTTACCATTGGTGGAATTCTCCTACAACAAGCAGGTTATCGGTGAAGTATAGGTGTGGCTCCATTTGAAGCATTATATGGGCCGAAAGTGTAGCTCTCGATATGTTGGGATGAGGTGGGTGAAGCAACATTGTTGGGACTAGAGGTTAAATACGTATGACTACGGAAAAGATTCAAATGATTCGACAAGCGTATACAAAGCGGCACAAGATCGACAAAAGAGTTATCGCGGATCTTCATCGAAAGGGCGTGGAATTTAGTGTAGGGGATCATGTATTGTTGCGAGTTGCTCCATGGAAGGGAGTTACAAGATTTGGGAAGAGAGAAAGCTCGATCCACGATTTATTGGTCCATTTCAAATTCTTGACCGAAGTAGGAAATGTAGCCTATAGACTTGCGTTACCTCAAAGTATGTCTCGTGTTCATAATGTGTTTCACATACTCATACTTACGTAAATATGTGAAAGACCCGAACCACGTTATAGAGTTAGAAGCAGGACGAAATAAGTAGAAGACTTAGCGTATGAGGAGGTACTGTCGAGATCTTGGATAGGAAGGGCATGTCCCTACTGGCATGAAAGGTCATACCCACAAGTTAAAGTTTTGTGGAGGAATCATGCTATATAGGAAATGACATTTGGGAATTGGAAGCGAAATGAAAGCGAGGTATCCTCACCTTTTGAAACACGAATGCGTCGTCGTCGATTTAGAGACGAAATTTCATAAGGAGGGAGGTTGTAAGACCCCAACTTATTATTAATGAAATTTAATTTTCTCTATTTATTATTTTGAAATAGTAAGGGTTGATTTGATTAATGTGGATAGTTAGGGGTAAAATCATAAATATTTCAAAATAAGCAAGTGGTTATAAAATATTCATTGTTTGGGGAATATTCGTTTGGTCGTGGAATATTAAATCTTTGTCGAGAATATTAAATGCGATGGTAGCGACCATGTGTGGGCCCATGCTGAAGCGATTGGATGAAAGAAAGCGTGAATATAAGTTTGTTTAAAAATAACTTGGCGTAGTTATTACAGATTATCTTTGTTAAAATGCCGGTGGTTAAAAACACGTAGCTGCGGTATTGCACGATTATTGATTCTTACGTGAAGGCCTTTACTCGATAATGGTTCTGATAATTCTTCATTCGATTATTTTATTGAGTTAATAATTCTTTGCGTTGATATTTTATATTCTTTGTTGTTTGATAATTGTCATTTACTGTATTTTTCATTATCGAAGCAATAATTCATATTATCTGAATAATATTATTAGATAACATTATTGGCAATGTCTAGAAAGTTACATCTAAGGAGAGGTTTGGTCACCTAATTGCGGCGCCGAGAAGAAATTCTTATTGGAAAGCCCCTGCTCTGGGAGGCTGCTGGTTGTCGATATTGTGATTACGTAATATTATTTGTGAATAATTAATTATTGATTCATATGATGAAGAAAATATTAATTTTATGTGGATATAGATGGAAAAAATTTTAATGTGACAATTGTTGAAAATTGAAATTTTATCTTTTACGATAAAATAATTCATTTAAATATATTATTATATTTTAATAATATAATAATGGTGATATTTTTACAACGAATGTGGGATATATGAGTATCGAGGAGGAAAGTATTTTATTTGCAATAAATGTTTAAAACATGTTAAACATGTCGATTGGACCCCATTTATTAGTGAAATTTGATTATAGCTTTTGTAAAATCCCGTTTGTGGATTTGGTCAATTTCTATTTGGAATTTGGAAAAACTTTCTTACTGCAAAGTTGTAGAGAATTGAATTTCCTATAAAAAACTCATGAGATTCAAATTTTTTCTGATAAAAAGGCTATTTATTATGAATTATTGAAGTTAGAAGCTCGAAATAATTGATTTTGGAAGTTTTAATTATTTTAAATAAGAAAAACGTTTTTTTGCATTTAAGTGGGCTAACATGTGATATTAATTGCTGAAATCAGATCTTCAAAAAGATGGGCTAAGGAAATTTATAATATATATTAATATTTTATTAAATTTTTACTTTGGTATTCTAAGCGTTTTCCTATAAATAGGGTCTTGGGTTAGAATTGAAAATCACTTTTGAAGCTGAAGTTTTCTCTCTCTATATTATCGGCGTATTCTTGTGAGTATTTTGAGTATACTTTGAGTATTGTTGAGCCGGTCTGAGTTCCTTGACCTTATCTCCGGTATTAAAATTAGAAGTCTTAATCTTTCGAGGTAAGGGATGTTATTTTCTTCTCGAATGATATTATTTCTTGATATCATTATCTTTGAAATATTGGTTGGAACTTTTTATCAAATTTGGAACTTTTTCATGTCGGATTTTATTCATGATTTACTATTCACGAGTTCTTATTCATGAGGTTCTTATTCACGAGTTCTTATTCACGAGTCTTAAGTGAAGCGTGAAGATGTTTTTTGTGGAATTTCTATCTTTTGGTGTCAGATTACTTATTCACGTATCACGACCTTTATTCACGTGAAAACTATGAAAATAAAATTTCTTCTTTTGTCCAAAATATCTATTGGATACTAGCTTTGATTGTATCCATGTTTTGATCATTCTTGAATTTTACACCACTATGATTATTTTTGAGGTATTTTTGAACATGGATAAAACAAAATCTGAATCCTTAATCCTTAATCCTTGTCATTTTGTTTCCTTTGGATTCGTTTCTTTAAAATATTTTCATCATCCTCGGTCTTAAATGATGATATTATTGAATATCTTTGGCTGTAGTGCTGAAGATGAATGATTTCTGAAGAATATCTTTGGCCGTAGTCTGAAGATGAGCAGTGTTTAGATGAGCATGACCAAGTGATGAATATCTTTGGCACCGTAGTGCAAAGATGAATATTTGATTCGGATGTATATTGATTGATGTTACGAGGGATAAAAGATGAGCGATGAACTTTTAAATTCATACATAGAAGATAGTAGTTTGCATTCTCTCTTAACTCTTCTAATGAATTATTATTTTCCATTGCGAATATTGATTTAAAATTTGTTGTCTATTGTATTCTATTAGATTTTTCCTGTTGAAGACTAACGATAATTTGTTGTATATTATCTTAGTCATAATATTCTTTCTTGGGCTAGTTGAGCTCACCCTTTTCTTTTTGTTCCATTTTCTTCTCGGAGGCGAGAATATAAGCGAGTACGAGTCGGGGTATGGAATGAAGGTTTTAGAAAGGATTGTTTAGTAGTCCTCACCATTTTGTAAAATAATGTATCGATAAATGTGATGAGGATTTATTTGAGTATAGATATTATCAGAAGATAATATTTGTATTCAAACTCACGATTTTCTTGTTGTAATAATAAAGTTGTAGTTGTTTTACATACCATTGTATTGACATGACTCGAGAATGGGTGATGTATACCTATTTTGGGGCGTCCGGTTCAAAATTTGTGGACATATACTTAACTTATATATGTATAACATATCCAAAAATTACAACGATCCAAGCGGTGGGATTAAAATTATAACTCACACAATATATCTCAAAACATTTGGTTTAATTTTTAATCATCTATTTAAACCAAAATCTTTGATAAAACACCTAACATTAACTCCTTCATTTTTAATACAATAAATATATCCAACATTTATATCCACATAAAATAAATATTTCCTTATCATAATAATTATTCATAAATAATATTACGTAATCACGTTTATGTATGATCGGTAGTTCCGAGAAAAGGGGCTTTCAATAAGAATTTCTCCTTATTGGTAGCCGCAATTAGTGACCAAACCTCTCCTGTGTGAGAACTTTCTAGACATTATCAATAATCTTTATCTAATAATATTATTCAAATAATATGAATTATTGATCCGATAATGGGAAATCTTTGTCATGATGACAATTATTGAAACAACAATAATATAAAAAATATCGTATGCAACAATTATTGAATCGATAAAATAAAATATTGAGCATTAACTTCACTGTAACAATTATTGAGTAGAGCCTCTACCTACGTAAGGATCGATAATTCATCAATCTTGTGTATCCACAGCGTATTCATCGTATTTTAACCACCGGGTATTCCAAGCGGTGTTACTTGATATAACTACGCCATTATTTTATAAAAAAACTCAAACTTGTCTTTTTTTTTCATCCGGACAGTTATTACATTATGAGGGCCCAGCCAAATGACTATGGCCGTATGCGAATATTCTAAAGCTAAATGAAAGAATATTTCACGACCAAACGAATATTCCCAAACAACAATGATTATTTATAAACACTTGCATATTTTGCAAAATTTGCACATTTCACCCATAACGGAAGATTTATATCAATTAATACCTTTATTATTCTAAATATAATTAGAGGAAATTGATTTTATTTATAATAATTGGGGTCTCTTGAGATATCACCTGCATAGCTCAATAATCAACACCTAAAAGCTTGGCTTGAGCCAAAATCGAGGATAACTTCCGTGAGAGTCGATATCGGTGATCACAAGGTTAATAAATGAAGGAAAATAATATGTCGCAGTGCTCGAGAGAGAATAATAGTTTGGTTAAGTGATTTATTACCTGTTTCCACAATGTGATCGCCAAGCCCCATATGCACTCCAAACCAGATTTACTTGGTGTCACCCACTCATCATGCGACGGTTTCAAATTTCGTGATCATTTCAAGCAGAAAGTGTCATACTCACCCATTATCTGCTTGCCTTCGTTTGTCATCATCGCGTGTCTGAGCCCCTAATCCTCATTAATGTAAATGCGAGAAAGGTGACAAATTTAACGGTCAGCTGTTATCTTTTGTAATGATGTCCGGTCAAAGATAGGATAAGAGTCAATTTGCATAATGGGCCGATCCAACGATCAGGCCGCGTCTGATAAAGATGGACTCCATCTTACTCGGATCCAACGAAAATGCACCTAATAGAATAATCAAATTACTTCCGACAATCTATTCGATTCAAAAGATAAAATATATCGGTCGAAAAGAAGGGCCGAATTCGATGCGGCGATATGTACGAAAATAAGCCCAACAATAATAAAGGAAGAAAAATTTAAGAGTCAGAGATTGATAGCATCATCATCATCAAATCTTTCCTCTATGAAGTCCAATCTTTCATTGAAAATTTTCAACGTCGTTAATTTCTAGATTGAACGAGAATTTCTGCTCTGCATGCATATTATGCATGGGCATGGGCATGTCCAGATTTTCTTCTCGTAATTGGCTCTTGCTTCATTTCTTTCATTTTCTTTATCATAGCTACCAAATAATTGCATAAATATTCTCATTTGTAGCCTTGTAGGTAATGATGAGTGTGAAATAACGTTTACATAAAGGAATCCAGTTAACTGCTGCTGATACGAGGGGAAAAGTATATTACAAATATTAATTAAATACATATATTTTTTTTTATTGATGTTGCATTTGACACATTTAATTTGATCATAAATAATAATAATAATAATACATTAATCACTATTTTATTGTAGTGACACTTGAACATTAACTATATAATAAATAATAAATTCATACAATATAATTGTAAAAATAAAAAAATAAAAAGAAGAAGAAAAATTCATAGACCAATCTCATATCATCTCTACTTCCGTAAGAATTACGAGATTATCCCAAGGACCCCTTCAAATGCCATCTTTGAAAAGAAATCATCATAAGCTGCTTGAAACAGAGAGAGAGAGAGAGAGAGAGAGAGAGAGGGACAAAAGAACTTGCCCTTAATAAAGGTTGTTAGAATTCATTTTAATTCAAATAAATACTCCCTTCGTCTTGGAAAATAATAAGTGCCATTTTTTAACTCTACTAGTTTCCTCATTTGTTTGACCTAAAGAAAAGAGTACGTAATTCTTTTTCTTTTTTTGAAACCCACCTTTTAAAAAATACAATATCTCTCCGAATTCCATAATAAGATTTTTTTTTTTAAACTACACATGTCTGCGATATATAAGCTAAAACCAAAAATAATCTGTAATATATTTTCTTTGAAGTTGAAGAGAGTTATTGATTATCGTTTAATTGTAGTGATGGTGAATCGATAAATCTTACTATCGAACGCATACAGGATATACGAGAAAATATTACAAAAATTGTATTGGAGCCTAAACATCACTTATTTTTGAGAAAAATATTAAGGTTTAAAAAAGACTTATGTGTGAGCACGGAGGTAGTAATTTATAATTAAATACATCATCACTATTATAATATAAATCTAGAATCAATCAAGCTAGCCTCACTAGAAGAGAAATAAATAAACTCAATAACCAATATAAAGTTTTTAATTAGAAAATAGCAATATAATCCATAATCAAATGTATCATTACTACTACAATATAAATAAATAAATAAACTCAATACCCAAACATAAAGAGAAACACGTTTCACATAAATGAAAAATAAATTTACCTAAATAAGAAATTGAATCGACAAAAGTACATAATTCTTAAATTAGTTAAACTAATAAGTGCCAGGAAATTCCAAGTTAGTTGTTAATGGTAAAATAAATTAAAAACCTTGCGATAACATGATGTTGGGTGAGTGATATGCAAAAATCCACTAATGTAATTAAAACTCAAGAAGATTAATTTCATGAATTCACATTTCCAACCCCTTAAATTGTTTGATTCAAGATGGTATTGCTATCTGGTATAATACATATACACAAATCTTCTAATTCGTATTTCATACATACAAATGGGAATATTGATGAGAATCAATGATTTCGTTCGAAAGGGTGAACTTACTAAAAAAGAGTTGAACACTACGTTCATTCCTCTTCTTTTAATAGCATCTTCAACTTCAACTGAGGTTGGAAAACAATAATTTTGAGACCAAATATAGCTTTAGGATTATTATTTCACTTCTGGCAATTTGGATTAAATTTGGTCCACGAGATTTTTAAATTTCGGTAGAACTATAATTTCAAGTCTAGTTAAAGTCAATTTTTTTGAATTAATTGATTATTTTAGTCTCTTTTATATTATAAAGTCTGCGGAATGATCAAAAACCTGCAACTGGAAAGATTGAAAGTAAAAAAACATCTGCATGCGATGTCATATTGAATTAAATATAGTATATAACTTTAGTCAAAATCCATTTGGAGATGGTCTAACGTCCTTGGAACTCAATCGGTTGCTTGAAGCTTGACATGATGAAGGCGCTTTTAATTTTACGAAAAAAATTAATTCAATTTACTTACATAAAATATAAAAATAATTATTTTTAAGAACACATTATGTATTTTAATTTTTGAGCGATGGGTAGTTAAATTGAGTAAAATTTATAAATGAGAAGAAAATTATTTTATTTTTTGAACAAAATGAGACTCATTTTTTTAGGGAAAAAATAGATAAATAGGGCTAAACTTTATTGGATGTTACCCATCTTGGTGTACCCTTTAAAAAGGTTCAGGCTAGAGTCCAAACACTAAGAACGATAGTGACGTGTCAGGGTTCCAACACCGTCCACACCGGTCAAATCCCCTTGGCAGCGAGTCAAACCACCTCTGCCTCTTTTCTTTCTATTCATTTCATTTCTTTTGTCCTAGCTGGCAGTATCAAAAAGTGAAAGAAAAGGTACTGTGACGTGGCTCATTAATGCTCTGCCCCTCAAAAGGGAAATTGACATCTGTATTATTCCTAAAGGACAAAAATGTCCCCTTCTTCCTTGGTAAATTCCAAAATTTCAGGTCATTTGGTAATTTCATGCAAAACAAAGGGTTTATATGTGGAATATAGCGTTATTATTATTATTTTAGTGATATATTATGTATTGTATGGGTATGTAAACCTAGGTAGGAATAACAAATGTTTAGGATTTAGGGGTACTTAGGTTGTGTTTGATAAATTTGGGAATTAAAATCTGAATGATTATGATGTTATGATGTCTTAATAAATTAGATCATCTGAATGGTTATAAATGTGCTAATCTAAAAAATTATTTTGATAATTAAAAAGTAAGTTTTCTCTTAATGACACTATTTTACTCATTTATGGCAAAATTTTATTTAATAATTTTAAATATTCAATTTAATAAAAATGAGTGCATAATATTATTTGAATATATTTTTATAAAAAATTATCAAAAAATTTCATTAAGAGGTCTTAAACTTAATTATTAAGATTTCATTTCGCCTTAACTTATCAGATTAAGACATGATTCCGGAGATATGAAAAAAAAAACAAACAACATCACGCTTCTTGGCGAATAAGATGCATCGAATTAAGAATAATCAGGATGTAAACAAACAAAGCGCCTCAGTATTGTCATATTTAGTATCCTTTTAATGTAGATTTTAGTTCTCTTGATCTTGGTTGAGTAGTTCCACTTTTCTTTATATATGTGAAAGATTTTATGTGAATGAGAGATTTATTATTTTTTTAAAATTCTTCATACATGTAATTTATTTTTATGTTTTTAAATTTATAAATTAAATACCCAAACTATATACAAATTTATATGTGTATTTTAGGAAAAAACAAAAATTGTGACACACAAAGGCCACTTGCATCTTCTTATTCTCACTTCTTTTTCCAATTCCATATTTATGTTCGAAAAAAATATTTTTTTGTTAAAAAATAGAAAATTAATATTTTACATACATTTGATATTTTATATGTACTCTCCAGTCCACTCATATGAAAGTATGACTCAACCCCACTCTTGACGTTGTATTAATCGTTGTAAAAATATCGTAATAATCATATTTAAAATAATGTTTTAAAAAATACTCCTTCTATTCATTATTAAGTGTGTTTTTGAAGAGTTTTATTTTATTCGATATAAGTGTCGTTTTGGAATCCCTTATCTTGATATTGCCTACTATTTTTCCTAATTTTCCCTCTATTTAATATCTTAAGTAAATCTGATTCCATGGACCATTGTGAGAGAAATAATTAATTAGGGATCTGACAAAGATATTTTATGTTATTTCTTAATAAGTGTCTTAGCTCTAAAAACACATTTAATATGAATAGGAGTGAGTATAAAATTTTAAGTTATCGGGGCCTCTAATATTGATAACGATTTACTACATTTGAATTCAATCTTCGGGACTTTACATAATTAAGGAAAGAGCGTTTTATAAAGACGCAACTTATTATAAATAAAATCGAATTTTCTCTAATTATATTTGTGAATAATAAAATTATTAATTTGATATAACCCTGCAGTTATGGGTGAAATGTACAAATTTTACAAAAATATGCAAGTGGTTATAAAATAATCATTTATTTAGCCAAAGGGGAATATTCGTTTGGTCGTGGAATATTAGCATTGTGGGGAATATCAGACGATGACGGTAGTAAATACCTGATCGTTTATTGGTAATGTATCAGAATAGGCTCGGGATGAAGAAAAACGACAAGTTTGAGTTTTATAAATAATTCGCCGTAATTGTTATCGTAGTAACACCGCCGGAATACTCCAAGTGGTTAAAATCTGATGTCTGGCGTACGATCGATGTATTAATGAATCATCGATCCTCACGTAAGAAAATAATACTCGATAATTATTACAAGTGATTCTTTGTTCGATATTTTTATTTTATTGATTCAATAATTCTTTGCGTTGATATTTTATAATATTGTTGCTTTCGATAATTGTTACTTCTGTGATATTTTCCATTATCGGATCGATAATTCATATTATTTGAATAATATTATTAGATAGCATTATCGGGCGATGTCTCTAAAAATTTACATCGAATGAGGGTTTCATTACCTAATCAGCACGCTTCAATAAGGAGAAATTCTATTAAGTGAAGTTCCTTTCTCAAGGGCACTAGATTTATCATAAATGTTGATTACGTATTATTATTTGTGAATAATTAATATGAGCAAGGAAATATTTATTTTATGTGGATATAAATGTTGGATATATTTATTGTGGTTAAAAATGAAGGAGTTAATGTTTAGAGTGTTTTATCGATTATTTTTGAACGGAATGAAGGTATTAAAATTAAACCAAAGTGTTTTTTGAGATATATTATTGTGAAGTTATAATTTTTTTAACCGGATGGCTGATAGTTTGTAATTTTTTTGGATATGTTATACATATATAAGTTGAGTATATGTCACAAATTTTGAACCGTTAAAAATGAACGTATGATTTATTTATGAATTTTAAGAGGGAATTGATTCTTAAATTAGGTTTATAAATGATTTTGGTGGAAAATTCTAGAATTGAGTGGGCCCCATCCAGTGATTAGTGCCAAGAAATGTCAATGAATTTATTTCAAATGTGGTGGGTGGGAATAAGGAAAAAAGCGGAGGTAAAGCCATGGAGTTCTGAAGTCAAGTCTGCTAACATTTTCCTGCATAAATAGAGGGCTAAGTTAGAATTAAAAAATTATACCGTAAATGAGTTTTCTCTTTTCTCTCTGTATTATCGAATGTATTTTTGAAGATATATGAAGAATTCTAAAATTTTTTATATAATAAAGATGAATTTTTCTATAAATATTATTTTGAATATTATGGAATAAATTTGATATAATGTTATAGTGTAGGTAATATTTATAAATTTTTGTCAAAGTATGCGAAGTTGTTATAAAATATTACGTTGAGTGGGGAATCTTTTGTTAGTGAATATTCAATCTAACTGGCTCAATCACTAGGTGGACCCTAGCGAAGTAATTCATCGGATTGAGAGAAAACGATAAAAATATTTTTATAAAATAATTCTGGGAGAATACTACCAAGTTAAAAGCTGTTGAACTACCCCGTTGGTAAAATAAATCACCCGATGTCTGGCGTGGATAAAGAAGCACACAGTCATTGATTATTGATCTTTACGTGAGAAGTCACCAATTTACGCTCGATTATTAACTACTGAGAATCACGATTACATATGCTCTTATATTATCGATTCAAATTATTATCCGCAAGATGCTAATCATCGCATAATATGTTATATATTAAATCGATAATTGAGGCGACAGAGATTATAAATGATTAATAATTGTTGAAAGATTAAATACGTGTTGATGAAAATAAAATAGATTTGTAGTAAGTTTGATTATTTTGTAGGGGGCTCGTATATAATCATCATCTAAAAGTCTCTTGCTAATCGATAAGTAATTACCTCACCGTTCAATAGTAATTACCCTTGTGAATAGTATTTACCTTCGTCAATAAGAATTACCTTCGTCGAATGTGGAATTACCCTTGGAATAGTATTTACCTTACCAATAGTATTTATCTTCGTTAATAGTAATTACCTTTTACCGACAAATAACCACTTGTCGTTTTCATTATTACGGAGCGGCCAACCAATTTGTCGCTTCACATTACGTGCCACAAAACCACTTTTCTTTTCACATCATTATTAATCGAGCTTGCTTCACTTTCACACCTAAGGTCTTTAAGGCTGAAATCTTACATAAATGTAGGCGTAGGGCTTCATTATTTTTCGCTTAATTCATTCAAGCCTATAGAGAGAGAAAGTATAGAGAGAATAAGAGAGAAAGAAAGAAGGTATTTTGTTACTACATTGTTCGCAGCAGTGATTCAATCTCCTACCAAAAGTAAGGGGTGTTATTCTTTCTTATTCATTAAGAGAAGGCTATTTGTTATTCATTCTTTATTGATACGCTGGAATAACTGTGATATCGTGGTTTACCCAATACTTGGTGACATTCTTCATTATTCTCGCTGGAACATCCTATCATAGTGTTTTACCAGGAATTCAGTTTAAAATCTTTTATTATTATTACGCTTAGAACATCTCATGTATGTATTTTGCTGGGACACGGTTCCAAGTCTTTATTATTATTCTGTGGAACATCCTCGTCACGTGTGTTTTACGCCGGACTGGTTCCATTCTTTATTATTCTGCTGAACATCTCCGTACATGCGTTTACAGCCTTGGACCTGGTTCGGGTATTTATTATTCTTGCTGGAATAACCGCCTGCAAGATTCTATCGGCGTGCGTGGTGATTTCTTTTTGTTATTCTATTCTTTATTATACCCGGTTGGTTAAAATTTGACTTGTATACTCCATGAAATTAGTGGAATATCTTGATATTTGTGCTTTCATCCAAAGATCGCTTTCTGGAAATATTCTTACGATGGCATTCCCCGAATTTTACTTTCACAAAACAATGTCGTGTTGATAATTTGGGCGTTAATAATTCGGATAAAATAATTCTTGAACTTGTTTTATTGAATTCTTATATCGTGTCATCGTCCTCGTGTTTATATTATATGCTGAAAGAAATGCGTTTATGGCACACAATTGCATGTAGATGGACTTGGTATGATTATGACTCGGTGAGACTATCTTGTGTAATTCGTAGTAATCGTAATGCTCTGAAATGATGTGATAAAATCCTCGCCGATGTAATAGTGCATCGGGTGGACGTTTTGTTGCATGATCGTGACCATTAATGAATATACAAATATTCTTGGCCCGTAGTGCATGAATAATTGTAGTGCGTGATCTTAAAGAATATCCTGGCCGAAGTAGTCTGGGGTGATTCGATGATGTTGAATATTTATTAAAGCCGAAATTTCACCATAATAAAATGATGATGAAAACCTTTAAAACCTAAAAAGATAGTAGACTTTATTTTCTACTTGACTCTTTTTAATGGATTCATGATTCCACGGCAGCTAAACCGTCATTTAATGTATTTTATCGGTTTTAACATTGTTGAAGCATTATCGATAATTTATTCGCATTATCTTAGTGTTAATATTTCTTCTTTTACTAGTCGAAGCTCACCCTTTCTTTCAACATGCCTGCTTCACAGAAACGAGTATCATAATCGGGATTTGCTTCTGGAAACGAGTGGATGATCCGAAGATAAGCGTTAAGATTCCTCACTATAATCGTGAAATAGCAGCGATAATAATTGTAATAGAGGACTCCTTTTGAGTTTGTATAATATCTAATAGGACGATATTTGTATTTAAACCACAGTTTATGATTAAATTGTATTTAAATTATGTACCACGATGTGGTGATCTCCAAGATGTTGTGATGTATACCTAATTTCAAAGGCCACAATTTAGATACTTTCAGTTTCCATTCATCGTCTCATAAGTTTTCTTCACCTCTTTATATCTATATTCCATCGGTAATAATCATATTTCGGCGTAAGGGATGTTATTTTCAATATATGATAATGCTTCTTCCAATATCATTATGCCAAGATATTAATGGAATTTTTATCAAATTTGGAACTTTTTTGTGTCGTCGTTACTATTCACGTATTATCGTCTTATTATTCATCGATCGACACTATTATTCTTTAAAAAGAAATTTCTTCTTTTTGTCCTGTTAAGATGTACATTGCCGTTCTATCTTTGATCAGATCAATGTTTCTTCAGTCTTTATTTTTGAATCTCGCTCAAAATGCAGCATTTATGAAGTATTACTGATCTTGGATAAACCATTATATTTAAGTCACGACTCTTTGTCTTCCGTTTTCTGGGATTCGCTTTTTAAAATATTTTTCATCATCCCGGCCCTGTAATGATGATATTAATAAATATCTTCTACTGAAGGTAAAAGAGCATAAATGATTAATCGATATGATCAATATCTTTAGCTAGGCAGTATACTTAATGTTGCGCTGGTATTTAATGATGAATAACCCAAAGGCGATCTAAATGAATATCTTCAGCTTTGTAGAAAGAGACGGATATTTGATTAAAGATGTAGATATCATTATTGTTACAAAGAGCAAAATAAGTGGCGATGATTTTTAAATCCTTAAGATAATAGAATTCATTCTACCCGACTCTTCTTAATTGATTATTGCTTCCGGGCCGCAAATAGGCTGATCTGAAAACTCATTGGCTTATTATATTTTATTAGATTTTTTCCTCGTCAACACTAACGACAATTTATTGATATTATCTTACCATAATATTCTTTACTGGATTAGTCAATCACCACTTTTCCTTTTGCTCCATTTTCTCGCGAGCGCTAATTAACATAGGCGAATCTAGTCGGGATCTGGAGTGATGGTTCCAGAAAGATGTTTTTAGCAGATTTCACTTATTTCTCAGAAAATAGTATTTCAATAATTGTAATTTATGACTTTATTTGGAGCTGCTGATATCATGCTGTAAGATAATATTCAGATTTAAACTAGCGACGCCATTGGTCAGATTTCGCATCGCACAATCAGATTATTAAAAGTTAGCCATTACTTTTCAGTCTTTACGATTTCGCTGACGACCAAACGTGGATTAGATCAATTATTTCGTGCAAGCGTACATATTTATCTTCTAAACTATCAAATTTGATTCACGTTTATAAATTAAATATATCAAGGCTCAAATAAATTATTTATAAAAAGGAACAAAATACCTCAAATACGTTTCTGGATATCCAAACATTGCATAAATTGATGTACGTATGAGAGCACTTTTGGTGTTGATTGATTCCAATTGAACAAATAATGTATTTTTTAGGGCTTGACTTTTTTCCCCTCAAAATTAATGCTATAATATTAATTTGGTTTATCCTATCCAATCAACCCCTCTCCAAACAAAGATACGGTTTTACAAGACTTTTTACACGTAGGGGAGGGAGTATTGGCATGAATTAGTAGTTTTAGATTTGACCTTTAAAGGTTAAAGATTTTTGGTGAACTTTAAAGGGAGTGCATACATCAAAGTAAAGTTGAATAAGTGAATTGATTTGCGTTTAAATTTATTTTGTATAAATTGACATTAATAGATTTACACACAAATCAAGATACTCTATTTCGCTAAGTAATATTTTATTAGCTAATCGATCAACTTACCAAAAAATTAACTTCATACTAAACCTAATTTCGAATAAGGTTTGCAAATTTTTAACTTGATCCTTCTACAATTTTGGGAATTCGGATATGTCTAGTATCGTCCAAAATTATTATTTTTTCTTTTGACTCTTAAAAATATATATTTTTTACAAGATTCGTTGATGTTAGTTGTAATTTGAACATATATAAAAAAAAATAGTGTTGACTAAATCATTTTAACCACATAATTGAAAAGCTGTAATGGCTAATCAGGTTTTTATAAATATCCAAATTACACTAAAATCAATATTCAATTTTATCAAAAATTAGTTGAAAAATATTATATATTTTTCGGAGAGTCAAACAAAAAAAATATTTTGACCAGTTGAAATTTGGATCCCTCTATAGGGTAATTGAATTTTAAAATAGAGAAAAGTGTGAAAAAGAGATGGTGAAAATGGGTAGTTAATCACGTTTGCTTTTCCTGCAAAACCCTATTAACTCATTTGAGTGGAGTAGAATATTGTCTGAATGCGTACTTTTATGTGCTGAGAGGTAATATTGAAGAAGATGGAAAAATAATTTATGTTTTGTGAAAATAAAATTAACAAAATATTAATTAAAAACAATGTTCTCAATCTTTTGCTAAAATTACTAGCGGATGAGATTATAATTTTTTTTTCACTGTTTTTAAGCGGGGAATTCCGGTCATTAGAGAATTTTAGCTAACAACGAAGTTTTGTTTTAAATCTCAGCCCTTGATAATTGTTATAGTAGGTAGAGATCAGTATTTGCCATTTTTTTAATTCACAAAGAATAGACATTACATCATCATTGTCATTGCTTGTTACTAAATATATCGCGGTTTTCATTAGTTTAGGTATAGATGGACATGAAAGAGAATACACTCGTCATTTTAAGCAAGTTAGTTGTTAATTGGTACATAAATTTTTTTCGTCACAAATGTTAGGAATTATAATACCAAAAATGGATATGAGATTAAATAGTTTTCTCTTAAATTATTTAATTATTCCCAAATTAATAGTTTAGCAAGTTTATTTTTTAAAATAAATAAATGACTGAAAAATTAATAGTTAAAATTAAGTGTTATCCTCATAAAAAAATATTACCTAAGAACATATACATAAACATATTAGAGTGTATATATATAACTTAATATTCAACCAGCGCTTGGCAATACAAAACGTGTCAAATTCAATTGAGTATTTAAATAGTTAAATGAGTAGAGTCAAATATTAACTGTTTATCTAAAAAACATGTAAAATATAGTACTTGACTACGAAGATTTACTCCAAGTAATTTAAATCAATCTTACTTGGGTTGGGTTGAGGCCTTGATTATATAAGTTTTATACCCAATTGGCCACTTTCATTACAACAACACTACAGTTACCCCAACCCAATATCTTAATCGAAAAAAATCTGTGAACATAAAAATAAATAAAATTATAAAATATTCGATTTCAATTTTCATGTCTAGATAGATGAAAGATCATCTTAACCATATAAATAAGAAAACTTAAACCCTAGCTCCTATTGTTAGCTAGGGCTTTATGTTCATAGATTGGAAGAAAGAAGAACCAATAATCCTTTGATGGGAACACACCCATTCATGGTGCCTCAGTGATGAATTATCATTCATCAACGCTTTACTACTCCATGTCCAGAATCGGAGCACACTTTATAGAATAAAAGTAGACTAATGAGCTCAATGGCATAATATTTTTCATTGATGTTGGGAGGTATAAATATAATAAAATTATAAATGAGTATCAATTTGTTACAACCAAAAGATAATGATATCAAACCCTAATAACCAAAGAATCAAATCGATCCCTAATTTCTAGGGAATGAGATAATTACAATTAACTCAAAGAATCGACTGATCACTAATTTAAGGGAATGAAATAATTAAATTAAATACATTAATTTAATTCTCTATTATGCCCCAGTCAAGAGTTGGAGCTCCTTGAGGTGAGACCAATCTTGTTGACAAGCCATCTGATCGTGTCCTCGAGGTGAGTGGCGTGAGTTCTTGACGGGGCGTGCATCGATCATCTTTGTTAGAAGCCGACAAATCTCTGCCTTATGTATCTTTGTTGTGAGAGGGAGAAGGCCTTGAGGGCAAGGAACAACTTCAACATCGAGGAAGTAGTGAAGAGTAAGGTCTTTGAGAGAGAAGCGGACGAAGCCAAGGACGAAGAGATGAAACCTTGGATTGATGTTGTATTGTTACCTGTGATGATGATATATCGTCGACATAAACAAATATGAGATGGTTATACCTTTATCAACGAAAATGAACAAAGAAGTGTCGTGAATTGAGTTAGTGTGAAATGAGATGCAGTAGTAAGCTGGTGAGATTAGATTACGAAGCTACAGGAGCTTGTTTGAGACCGTATATTGCCTTTCTCGGTTTCTGGGACATGAGTGGATGATCGGCATCAACAAAGCCTTGGCTGGGTCGTAAAGACATCTTAAATTGAGGTGCCTTGGAGAAATGCATTGTTGACATCAAGCTTATCGAAGATCCCAACCGCATTGACTACATGGCCCGGATAGGATGAGAAATAATTGTGGTTTGCTTTTACTGGCCGATTTGAACGCTCTCGCTGGTAGTCAGCTCCGGTAGTTAGTGAAACCCATTTGCCATCTGCTTGAGCCTCAGACTCATGATAGAGCCATCGAGATAAGCGTTTAAGTCGAAATATCCATTTGCACTCCACGATATTTTTCACACGATTGGGACCTGGAGTTCCAGTGTGCCGTTTCAACCAAGACATCAAACTCTTCGGACAGCACAGTCACGCCATTTGCCGTCTTTAATGGCTTCGAGTTACATGTGGGTTCAATTCTTTGAGGCAAGTTGGGTTGAGAGGTTGAGTTTAGTGATTGGTTTTGTGGATGTTGTTTTAGAATGAGTGAAAATTGGCGAGCGCCGTGAGCAAGTTGGGAGGATGGGGCTTGAGAGGCTTGAAATCTTTAGTGGAGAGTAAAGACCAAAGTAATGATGGTGAGCGTGCAGGAGCGTGGTAGTCGGGTCAGTATGTTAGTTTGTAATATTCGTTAAAACTTGATCAAATTAACGATAAATAAAATTAAACGTGTAAAAAATCGTAGGAGTTTAAATTTTACAAAACCATATACGGATCACCCTTTATGCTTGTGATTATTAATTAAGCGAAAAAGATGAAT